>CAUYPK010004541.1:0-17601 GCA_963574355.1 Loris lydekkerianus
TAATCAAGCTTCTCCAAGATACATTGTCATAAATCTGTCCAAAGTCAAGACAAAGAGAAAATTCTGCAAGGTGCTAGGAGTAAGCACCAATTGACCTATAGAGGAAAATCCTTCAGGGTGACTGTGGACTTCATAAATGAAACTTTTCAAATCAGAAGACAACGGTTACCTACATTTAATCTACTTAAATAAAACAATTTCCATTCCAGAATTCTATATCCTGCTAAGCTAAGCTTAAGAATTGATAAAGAAATCAAATCATTTACTGTTATGCAAACACTGAGAAAGTTTGTCACAGGACCAGCTCTACAGGAAATACTTAGACCTATTTTACACATTGACCCTCACAATGGACCACCACCAAAGTAAACAACCAGAAACTTAAGGGCAAAGCCTAGCTTTCACAATGATGCAGAAGTTAAAACAAAGCAATGCACTTTCACAAAATAAGATGAATAGAACTTCACCACACTTAAGGTAAAATTTTAATTCTTTTAATTTTGTGAGATTTGATTTGTGTCCTGTGATATGATCTATTTTAGAGAATGTTTCATGGGCTCATGAGAAAAACTATACTTTTTAGCTTCAGGATGGAATGTTCTATATATGTATATAAAACACAGTTGTTTTAGGGTCACTTTTATGGCCCTTGTACCTTGTTTAATTTCTGTTTAGAGGATCTGTACAGGTGTGTAAGAGGAGTGTTAAAGTGCTCTGTTATTATGGTGTCATGGGATGTCATATTGCTCAGACTAATTAAAATATATTTTAAGAATCTGGAAGCATTGGGAGGCACCTGTGACTCAAAAGAGTAGGGCGCTAGCCCCATATACTGGAGGTGGTAGGTTCAAACCCAGCCCTGGGGGGGAGGGGAGGATCTAGAAGCATTTAAGTTGGGTACTTAAATATTTAGAATTGAAATGTCTTCCTTTTGTATTGTTCCCTTGACCAGTATGAAGTGTCCATCTTTGTCTTTTTTGACTTCAGTTGCTTTAAATCTACTTGTATCTGATAGTACACTTTTAAAAAGCAAAATGTTTTAATTTTGATGAAATCTAATTTACCTATTTTTTTCTTTTGTTGCCAATGCTTTTGATGTCCTATCTAAAAATACTTTGCCTAACCCAAGTCACAAGTACTTACTCATATTTAATTCCTTTGATGATATTTTCACCATTTTTGAGCCATTTTTTCCATTGGGGGAAAATTTTTTATGGAAAAATAGCTGGAAACATTTAAACGATGCTTAGAAATTCTTTAAAATTTATTTAGAGCTTACCATAGGCACATCAACTTATCAGAATCTCCCTCAGATCAATACTAACTTTATTCAAGTTATATAGAATTGTGACTCCTAAATAGGTTTTTCCTGCCTCTTGTGCTGTTGTTGCCGTACATGTTATATCTACATGTATTAGAAAACCAACGATGTGTGTGTGTGTCTTTATTTTCTTATGCTATTCTGTGTGATCTAAAGAAGCTGAAAAGAATAAAGGGCCTCTTTGTATTTACATAGTTTGTCATATTAATTATCTTATTTACTCTTTCTTGATCTCTTGATTTCATTCCATGGTTTCAATAACACCATCTGGTGTTATTTCCTTAATCTAATAAAGCTTTATCCCCATCCACCTTCTTTGGGCTTTTATCATCAAATATGTTACATTTTAATATATCGTTGGCCCAGAATGTAATTATATACATTTTTTTAAGTTGAAGAGTTGACAGTTTTATTTTCATGTGTCACAATACTAATGAAAACTGCACTTTTTTTGGTACCTACTTCTTCCTCCAGCAGCATGGCAGTCGTCACAGTTAACCTTGGTCGTATCACTCTGTAAGCCGTTGGCTACTCTGTCCCATGACACCTGGAAATGACTAAATTTTGTTTTATGTGATTTACTTTTCTGATCAGTTGAAAGAAGGGAGAAGAAATGTGTAGTGTGTCCTAGCTTTTATAATTACCTGCCGACATAATTGTTTTTGCTAGAGTTCCCTATTTTTTCACGTAGGTTGCATGATCCAAACCAAATCTCAAAGTCTGGCCTCAAGAACTATTCTTTCAAAGACATCTGAGTTTAATTGGACTAGACTGTGAAGCAATTTCTGCCCCAGTCTGGGGCAGAAATTTAGCTTGAAGAACTTCTTTTAGGCCAGTGGTTCTCAACCTTCCTAATGCCGCAACCCTTTAACACAGTTCCTCATGTTGTGGTGACTCCCAACCATAAAATTATTTTTGTTGTGACTAGCAAAGAAATTTTATGGTCACCAAAACATGAGGGACTGTATTAAAGGGTCGCGGTATTAGGAAGGTTGAGAACCACTGTTGTAGGCTTTCTCACAAGGCAAGTCTTGTAGCTATAATTTTTCTAGATGTTGGTTATCTTGGAATGCCTTTATTTTGCTCTGACATTTTAAAGATAGTTTTGATAGTATTAGGTGACAGTTTCCACCCCCCATTCTCAGAAGTTTTAAGTGTTAACATCCTGCCTCTTGTCTCCAATATTTTTAATGAGAAGTCAGCTATAACTTTCTGTGTGGTGAGCTGTTTTCCTCTTATAGCTTTTCAAGATTATTCCTACTGCCTGCCCATTCATCCTACTTGGAATTCTTTGAGTTTCTTAAAGGTGTAGATTAATATTTTTTGGCACATTTGGGTAGTTTTCTTTTCTTATTTTCTCTACACTTTCCTATCCTTTTTATACTCTATCAACAAGCACATTGACAAGCTTATTTGTGTTCCACATTTCTCTGAGACTATGTTCATTTTCATTCCTTTTTTTCTCTGTGTTCTTCAGCTTACATAATCTCTGCCAATTTATAGTCAAGCTTCTGATTCTTTTTCTGCCAGTTCAAACTACTGTTAAGCCCTTTGAGTGAATTTTTCATTTCAGTTACTTTACTTTTCAACTCCAAAAATTTCATTAGTTCTTTTCATAATTTCTGACTCTTCATTAATATTCTCTGAATATTCAATGAATCATTGTTATTTTATTTCATTTACTTCCCTAATCATAGTTTCCTTTAGTTCTTTAAATATAGCAATAATTATAATAGGTGCTTTCAATTCTTTGCATCACATTTGAGGTATGGGCCTTCTCACAGTAATTCGACTTTCTCTTTTCTTCCCATTCCTTTTCTCACCCTCATGTAATATTAGTCATACTTTCCTGTTTCTTTGCATGTCTCATAATTGTTGGTCCAAAAAAATGGAAATTTTAGGTAATACATTTTAACAACTCTGCATACTGATCCACCCCCAGGTTGGATGGTTGTTGTGGTTATTATTTGTGCTTGTTTTGTAATTTGGGGTAGACTATTTTAGCAATGTCTATATCCCTTATAGCATAAAGTATGTAATGTTGCTCCTAGAGGGCACAGCGTTGGCCACATAAGTGGTCGCTCTGCTACAATAGCAATTTTAGCAGGATCTCTCTTTGTCTTTTGCCCTGATCTGTATTAATCAATCTGCCTTATCTGGTATCACACCCAGATGTGAGCATCTACTAATTGCTATCTGATCATGCTTTTGTTTTCAACAATTCCCTGGGACATAAATTGGTTTACAGCCTAGTCCAATTAAACTCAGATGAAAGAATAGTTTTTGAGGCCAGACTTTGAGATTTGGTTTGGACCCAAACAGGACTCTTTTTAGTTGTCTCTTCCTGGTTCTTTCTCGTAAACTACCTGCCTCCTTTTTATTTCTTACTACCCAAATCTCCATGATTTTCAAGAGTGTTATTAGGCTTGAACATCCCTCTGTTTGTTCTAAACCCAGTTTCCTGGGGAGAGCTTCAGAGCTTTTTGTTCCTATGGCCTCCCTCCTATCCCACCTGGCAAAACCCTCTGAACTCCTTCTACGGAGCTGAAGTTATAGTCCTGTTTTATGAGCAGCTGCACAGCAGGGGCAGGGACATTTAGTCTTCTCAACTACCATCGTCCAGAATAAAACTTCTGCATCACCAGTGATCTCAGGTGAATTAAATCAAGGGACCAGCATTCTTGGCTGGCTATTCCTGGAGTACAGACTCCATTCTGTAATAGAGGAATGGGTAGAGGAAATGCTCTGTCAACTCTTAGCTTCACTCACCTAGAATAAAGCCTCTGCAGGATAAACCTCAGGAGCATAAGAAATGCTAGTGCACTGTCTCATGCATGAAGATACTGTTACTCTCAACAGGGAGCTTGCAGGGGGCCAGGAACCTTGACTTCTTGGCTATACTGACTCAGAGTGGAGCTTCCATCACACTGAACAAATTGATTTCTAGAAAAAATATTTTATTTATCTTTTTTGTGCTACAATTAGTGAGGTCAGAAATCTCCTTTTATTTTCACCAGAAAACAGCCTTTAATTTCATTTATGTTATGTTATCATTGCCATGTTGAAAATGTTTCCATCTTCTCAATACAAATTATACATTTTATGTATGAATACTAAGACTCTTCAGGCTTTTCTTACTATTTTTATGAATATTTACATTATATAATAAAGATAAGAGGGGTCAATATTTTGTTTTCTTTTGACTGAACACATTTTTTGATTTTCTGTATTACATACAATTTGTCTGTAACCAAATTTTTAAGAAGAGCATCTATTTGATTTTGAGATGAGACAAAAAGAGACCCAGAAAGACTGACCATAGATGTTATCCTTCTGAAAACCATCAGACACATTTGGTCTAGGCTAGGGCATGCTTACTGGTGAGTGGCTCCCTTGCAATGGTTACAGCAGCACTGTCCCCACTAGGATGCAGGCCTCTCCTCAGGGAACAGGAATAATCCATTCATGGCCATCTCATCAGTTCACTATGTCTAGGAAATTTCTTCCCCAGGAGCTATGCTCAGGATTCCAATTCTAGTGAACTAAGCAGATAATCTCTCTCTCTCTTTTTTTTTTTACCCAAATACTTGGGAGCTATGATACTTTATATTACAGACATCAACTTTTATTCAACCTTGGAGGCACATCTTTTAACCCACTTGATGGTGTTAGCTACAAATAGCTAACCAGGAAATGTAAATAAAGCACTTTTCTCAATTAAAATGAGAACACATCAGTTCGTCTTGACTAAGATAACTCTCCTTGTATGATAACTAATGTTTTCGCTGTTCCTCTTAGTAGGAGGACATCAACGTGTGCTCTCTATGTTGTTTACTATCAATTAAGAATCTTAATTCTCACATCTTTCTCAGATACCATTTCCCACCAATTCAAATGTGCCCTGTACATGTCTCTGTTTATTTAAAATACCATCCATATTTAGTTAAATTCTCTGAATTTTCTAGACTCTGGCCTACAAGTAACTATGGATGGCATGAATTTTCAGATGAGTAAAAAAATATCAAGTTCAATTTCAAGGTGGCTGAGAGTTGAAAGCATGATATGAAAATCTGTATGTCAACTCTAACTGATCTGATCAGCACCATCACCAGAGTATGCAGTCTTTAGAACACTCCAGACCAACTGTGTAGACAGGTAACAACTGATGCCTTGACTAGCACCTCCGGCCAAATTCAAACAACCAGGCAAATGAAAATGCAGGCACAGCCCTGCAAGTTACCAAATTCATGTTGTCAATTTGAGATAGGACTGGTGACACTTGTGATTTTACTCTTTCTTTAAAATATCTGACAGGTAATAATTTTTAAAGAAAATATTAATCAAAATAAATAATAGTCCAGCTCACTTGGGAGAAGAATCAACTTCCATAAGTGGTAATTTTGCTAATATGGTATGACATATGTAATCATTAATTTAGTCCAGCAATGAGTTGAAATTATGTGCTAAACCTCCACCCCTTCTATTCTCCCTAAATATATACCATGAGCTACAACAGCTTACAGACATTTTTCTTCTGCCCTGAAAACAAAACTTTCTAACAGAAAACTCTGGAATCATATAACCTATATATTTTTTTTTTTTTTTTTGAGGGGGCAGAGGTGTCTTAAAAATGGAAATTCCAAGCTGGCATTTTTTTGATGCAGTTTGGGCTCACTTTTCAGATGTGACCTTATCCTGAACTCTGAAACAGCACAGTCAACTGAATGCATTTGTGTGACCCTATCATTTTGCTGGAATTTGAAAATATATATGTCTATATTTGTGCATGTGTGTGCCAGATATAAGACAAGAAATAATACTCCAAATGATACATGAAGAAATGATATTTCATGTACTTAAAACCTCTTCACATGAAAATATAAATGAATATTGTTAGTAAATGAAAATATTCCTCTTGCTACTATCTCTTCCTTTGTGGGTCTTCCCATAACAAACAGTGACATTGGAAGACCAAAGAGTAAAAAACAAAATAACTAATGTTAAATCCTCTAGAGTATATTGTTACTTTACATCCACTTTGGGTAGGGAGAAGGGAGTCAATTGCCAGTTTGGTTTCAGGGAATTGTTATGGCCACAGTCACTAGAAGAAACAGAAATTCACAATGCAGTAGGGTGCTTTTTTTTTGTTTTTTTTTTTTAATCTCTCAGTGAATTCTACAAAACGGGCATTTTGTGAAGGTCCCACCCAGTAACCCCGCAATATACTAAGCTGTGCCAACACATTCTTACCAGTGGCTCAGGGAAAGAACAATAGAAGCTCCTTTGAACAAGAATGTGAACCAACAGGTCCTAATCTAGTGGAGAAAGTTTGATACCAACCTTTAAAAGGTTCAACGTCTTTATTAAAGTGGTTTCATAAGCTTTAATATGCATTCATACATTTTACTAGTGAGTGATGTTTTTAGTAAATTGTCCACAGATTTTGATTACAAATCCAACTTTTGATAAATCTGAACAAAAGCAAAGAGAAAGCCTTCCAAAAGGAAAACATGTCTGTGCTTTGTTACGAATAATCATACGCCTAAAAGCACCCTGTACAGAATACCACTTAACAAGCACGCTCAGCCCACACATCTGGGCTCTATTGTGTTTTCCTGAACAAACCATCCCGTTCAAGGACCATAAAACAAGAATTCATATAAAACTTATGTAAGGAAGACACATTTCCCTTTTCAAACATTCATTCATCCATGATGAGGCTATGAAAGTGGGTTCAAGTTAACAATAAAGAACAAGGGATAACTGTATGGATATACGTGGTGGGAAGATCCAGAAAAATAGTGGTAGAGTGAGACTGATGGAGACCCAGCAGCCAGATAGACCTCAAATATGTCCTCTGGGAGCTTATTTGAGTAGAAATAAAGAGAGGAAGGTTCACACAAAGGCGCCAAACATTCATGGCAAATGGTTGGCAGCCATTCCAGTCATTGAGGACAGAGTGGTGCTGGTGTACTGGAGTTACAAGAGGAGAGGATGGGCAGGGCAGGTGATGCTGCTGACAAGGAAGGAGTTGCCCAGACACACAGAGACCTGGGGGATGAGCTGTCGGAAGCTGGGACCCGCAGCTGCAGCCTGGTCTTGGGGAGGTATGTTCAGGAATATTTATTTCTGACACTGAAAACAGGGCTCGGTTCTGGAGAAAGTAGGCTGATGGGCAGGCTCACAAAGCAAGGAGTCAAGCACAAGCGGCCTCCTACTGACAAAAGCAAAGGACCCTGAAAGGATTCTCAGAAATAGGAAGGAAGCCACTCTCCCTAGGCAATACATTTCAGAAACAGCTCAAACTCAGAGAACGAGCAGTCCATTGTCAAATTAACACAATTGTTCTGCCCCCATCTGAGTTCCGCTCTACCAGAGTAACCCGCTGTCACCGATAGAAAAGCATCTTATTGCACAGGTGTTTGGGGACAAATTAGGACCAAAAAAAATGGAATGCTGAAAATCAGTGAAATCATTGATCATTAAGAACTAAGTAAGGAGCCCAGTTCAGTGTGAGTGTAATGTCAGAAATGGGGTTGAGTTCAGGTTGATCTTGGTGCTGATCACCAGGTAGCCTAAGGACTACGCAGCCAGGGTGGCCAGGCCTCAGTCCCCAATCTGCCGCACGCCACAGGCACATGTTACATTCACTAATTCTCATTTTTCTACCACAGATCCTGATGACCTTGTGTTTACAGAAACTTCACAGCATATTAGTTGTACTTTAGCTCTTTGGTGATTCATAGTGACCTTCCCACTATGCCTCCATATCTGTCCCTTCCCAGACAGCTAGAAAACAAAGGGAAATGTCCCCACAATCTAAGTCTCTAGAGCTGGGGATCAGACAATGGATGCTGGGCAGGAAAAATAGAAAGTGAAGAAGAAGAAATTAGAAGTTGAATGGAAAAGTATGGATCATAAACATGGGCTCTTGACAAGCTGAGGGAGCGAGGCTAAGGAGGACTTGGGGACCAATGTGGTATAAACTTCAAAAAGGAACTGCTGGGTGTGTGGCAGAGGTGTTCGTGTCCAGCACACCTTCTGTGTTCTTCTCAGGCTCCTGGCCAACACTGCTATCTGTGACAAGGGTTTTCTTATCCTCTTTAATAAAGAATGAACTACAGTTTCAAACAAAAAAAAGAAATATATAATTACGAATCAGAATAAGTGCTAAGTAAGAAAAGTAGAGGATGAGATAAGAAAGTATCATGGAGGCCTGATTTAAGTTTGGGAGGGTAGATTCAGGAACTTGGAAAGAATAAGTAGAAGTTAAACATGTAAAAAGAAAGGAAGAGAAAGAATTTCTAGGGAGTTCTATTTTAGCATCCCCTGTGATAATCTAAAAAGTAGTTATCAACATCTGTCTCTTATCCAGAAACTAGATGGCTTCACAACCAATTGATCTATGAAGGATTTGATGCTTACAAATTAACAATAACAACACTTAGGTTCCCAAAGAATGAGAAAATCAGCAATATAAAATAAGATATTAAAATAAATAATAATTATGAGGCAGGCATAGTGCCTTATACGTATAATCCTAACACTCTGAGAGGTTGTGCAGGAAGATCCCTTGAGCTCAGAAGATCCCTTGAGACCAGCTTGAGCAAGAGCAAGACCTCATCTCTACTAAAAGTAGAAAAATTACCAGGTGTAATGGCAAGCACCCATAGGTAGTCTCAGCTACTCAAAAAGGAGGCTGAGGCTAGAGGATTGCTTGAACCTAGGAGTTTGAGATTGCCATGAGTTAGGCTGACAGCACTCCAGCCTGGGCCAATTGGGTGAGACTCTATAAAGAAAGCAAAGTGAAAAGGAAAGGAAAGGAAAGGAAAGGAAAGGAAAGGAAAGGAAAGGAAAGGAAAGGAAAGGAAAGGAAAGGAAAGGAAAGGAAAGGAAAGACAAAAGAAAGGAGAGGAGAGAAGAGGAAAAACAAGAAAAGCAAAGAATAAATAGTAATTACATGGCTGTAATTATTTCCATTATAACCTAACATGCTGTATATCACTTTTCCTAGGTCCCAACAGAGAAAGGGGGGAGATAATAGATTAGAAATCTCAGAAATTTTCCAAATTGTTTTTTCCCAGTTCACCACCAACCTGCCACTTATGTTTAAGGAACTGAGACCCCCTTATGTTCTTTCAGAAAAGTGTTAAAAATATCCTCTAGACTAGCTCCCCTGGAACCCTTGGCCTCTTCAATCTTTCCTTCTTTGCCTATTCCCTGGCTAAATAACCTAAAGAAGCCACTCCCCTACGTCCTCATCTTCTCTTCTGTTGGCCAAAGCTGCAGTATCAGTCTTGACATAATTAACTTCTTATATCAAGTGTTGTTACTGACTGAGTAAATACTAGAGTAGCTCTGTCACTTATAGAAACTCCTAGCACTTTTTCTTATCACTGAGAGGGTTATTAAAAGCTTCTGGCCTGTGAAACTTATTTCACAGAAGTTACCCTGAAAAAATACACCACGTTTTACTCATGTCTTCAGAGCTCTTCCCATGAGGATTTACTTGAGTCCTTTGGGACTCTAGGAGAGAGACACGTCCAAATGATAAGCATAGTAAGTGTAAACAAGATGATGCCTTAACATTATTATATACTTTTCCTTTTGGCTTTCTGAAGGCAAAATCTTACCCCCATTTACCCAAAGCATCTATTAGCCTCTGGGACATTTAGATGTTATGAAGTGATTGGCAAGGTAATACTCAGCATCTGAGATCACAATAGACTATTGTTATGAGAGTAGCCAGAGAGAGTTTATTTTACTTTTATTTTATAAAAACTAAGCTCAAGTATTCCCTTGGAGGTCAATATTGTTCAGCTGAATGTAAAGAGAAGGTATAATTTGGAGGAAATTTTAAAATGTTCTACAGTTTTCAGATCTAGGAAATTTGTGGGAGGGAGAAAAAGAGAGAGAAATGGGAACGTGAGAGAGATATGTATTTTCTGATATCCTCTCTGAGGTGGAAAGAACATTCCAGAAAGGTGAGGGAAACACTGGTGAGGTGAACTATGCTTGCTCTGCATTAAGACCTCTGAAACATCTCCAGGCAGCAAGTTGGAAGGTAGTCACAGCACCTGGGCACTTTTCGGCCACAGACAAAAGAGAGCCCTAAAGGCTAACTTTCTGGAGACACTTTGGTTTGGGTTTTGGAGCAACTGAGAGTCTGGCTGGGGAGTTGCTGATGCTGGTTTGATAAGACAATCTTGTACTGGGAATTACCAAGCAGACTACAAGGCTGAAGTTTGACTGAGTTCAAGGTCAGTACACAGCAAAAGCCAATGCAAGGCTGGTTTTTCCAGGGCAGACTGTTCCACCCTTAGCATGCTGAGAAAAATACTCAGAAATCTTGCCAGCTGCAAATGGCAAGATGATTAGCAGCACCAGCCATAGGAGGGACATTGTCCTGGAGCCAGTCACAACAAACAGCATGAGCCAGAGGATGCTGCTCTTCCTATTAACTTAAGGTTATGTGTGCCTCACTCCATTCTCCACACACTCAGACTAAAGTAGGGCATTCAGTGGGGGAGAAGGAGTGACAAGAGAAGCTATCTGAATGGCTAGATATACATGTTGTTCCAGAAAGAATGAACACTAAAGCAGCTCATTTCAATCGAAGTAACAGTTATGCCAAACATTTATTTTTATCATTATTGTTTGATGGATTAATTTTGCTTTTAGAAGATGATGAATTGTGTGAGCTTTTTAATTTGAAGGATTGCCCTTTTGCCAAGTTTGCATCTCTTTCAGTACCTGACTATGACTCTGCATTCAGGAGTTTAAAAACCCCTTTCTGAGTGGGTAATGAATAAATAGATAACACTCTTTTTGACTTTTAATGGCTCACAAAATCCTGGAGAGCAGCACATTCAGCATTCTAAACTTTGCCCCTGTATTTCCACATTTCCCCAACTCAGTGCTCCAGAGATATAAATCATCTTCAGTAAGAAGCAACCACATCCATAGGGCTGGATTTCAAAACTTGAAGGTTTTGGTTTTTTTTTTTTTTTTTTTCTGTTTTTCAGTAATTTTTGTGTTGGGAGGAGGAAATCACATCTAGTTTGTGAATCCTGGCTATAAGAGGTTTTCAATCAACAGACAAAGGTTCACAGAGGTTGTTCCTTCCAAGAATCATCTCCCAGGGCTCCATTCAACAACAAATATTTCCCAACATCCCCATGCAGGAATCAGCATGAGGATGCACACACTAAGGAAATTGCCTCTGTGTCCAGCGGCTGACTTGGCAGGGCAAGAGCCAATGTGAAAAGAAGATGTGTCTCCGTTTGTTCTTTTCATACTTCTCCTCCTTTCTGGGCAGGAGGCCATGGAGAGTTACAGAAAAGCCTGGGAAGAAAGGGTTAGAAACTCCCTCTTCCCCAGACCTGCCATTTACGAAGAACTACAGTATTTGCTTCAGGATTGGACCATCGTGATGCTGACCACTGGACATACAGCAAACTTGGACTTCTGCAATTCTCAGACTAAAAAGAGTCTGGGGACAGAGGTATCAGAGTCTTCACTGACTTTATTCCATTGTCAGGCTCTTTTTCCCAGCAAAACTAAAATAAAGACGATAGTCATTTATGACTCATTGCCCTTGTTAACCAGTAGAATCCTCAGGGACATTCTGCTTCTCGTGTTATAGAAAGAACACGAAAATAACAACTAGTCTGACATCTTAATAATAAAAAAAAAAAAAATCAAGAGAGCAGGAATCAAAGGACTTAGCTGGTGATTATGGTATAGATAAAGCTACTTGTTTCCTTTACAACATTGGCCTAAATCTTTCCCTCTCAGAGTCTGAATTCCCACCCTTAATTAAAGGAGATCTTGGAATAGTGCTTGAAATTCTGTTTTCTAGAATTCACATTCAGAAGTATATATGCGAAGTAATTAAACAAAATTATTCCCCTAAGTTGTACTGGGTGGGAAAAATTGATGTCAATTTGTTTAAAATTATAAAGGCAATAGAGTGGAGGCAGTTTTTAATGTATTTTAGCAAAAGCTACTCTATCCTTATCAGTAGCTGCTTGGCAAGCCCAGTGTGGTTTTATGGTTTTCTCAGGAATATCTATGTTCTCAACCTCCCACATATACACCCAGGTCAGACAAGCACCAATATCTCAATAGAAACTGATGAAGAACATGACATGTGGAACCATTCCTTTTTTGATTACAGGTGATTATGTTCAGAAAAGAATGCAATAATTCCTTTAATGTTAACTTTACTTAAATGTCCATTTTTCACCTTTGTCTCTTGCCAGAAGGACAATAATCATTCCAGTCCTGAGCTGTGTAATAAACGTCTGGAATAGTTTACTGATTGATCTTTTCCTTATACTAAGATAGAGGACATGTTGGGGTACTCCACTGTTCTGGGTCCAGTATATGTAACTCTTCCTCGTTCTCTACCAGTTAGTCACAACACTAGACTATCATCGGAAATGCAACAATGCAAATAAAAATAAGATATTGTTTTACCTTTAGCTTGATCTATTTTTCAAACAGCCTAAAGAATCCAATTAAATTGTTCATTTGAAATAGGTTTTAAAAATGTTTCATCAGAAAATAATGCAGAAAATGCATTTATTTTTTAAATTTCTAGAACTCTCAACCAAATTATTTGGAGTTTATAACTTGATGGTAATTCTCAAATAGAAATCAAGTGGATGGGGGATTTAGGAATCAAATGATCAAATTTTAAAATGTAATAAGGGAGGTGATGAAAGCATATTAAGAATGAAAAAAAAAATAAAATAAAATGCTAACAGATGTGGAATACTGTACAAAGTCCAAACCCAAAAGGCATTCATGCAGAAAAGAACCAGGGAAATGAAAACCTAAAAGGAGTTTCCTGAGGTTGTTTTAGTCTACACTCAAGTGGGCTAAGTTCAGTTAAATTTGTCTAGAAATTTGTATTTGCCTGTCTAACCTGGATGACTCAGAAATAGGTCTTGAATGTATAGATGAGCGGTGAGTCCAGGAGGTAGAAGTGTGGAAGAGAAAAATAGTAGGGCAGACATATCCCAGCTGGGATACACATACTGTATACATTACATTACACAATGTGCTCTTGGAAAAACAAAAGCTGGTCTTCCAGAAACTTCTCAATGGTTAATAGTCATGCATAATCTATCAAGCAGGTGATTTTCTTGGAATTATCAACTGGGTTTACAGTTCCATCACCAGAGCTCTCCTCACAAATAACATACTATTTATTGTTCTTCAAGAGTTTGCTATGACCTAAGAACTGTCATATGATCTGGCCCCCAGCCTCATTCCCCAAACATAGTCCAGATACTCTTTCTTATACTATAGGTCCAATGGATTTTGGTCAGTCTTCAAAATAGAACAAAGTCTTTCATGCTCCTTACCTTTCCTTCTAGCCCAAAATGTCTTTCCCTTGGTTCTTTGCAGGTTTGAGTTAGTTTCATTCTTCAGATCTCAGCTTAAAGATAATCTTCAAAGAAAAGTTTCATTTGAAGAAGAGTGCTTCTATTTTAGATAGACAGGAACCAGTCTCCATTAATATCTATAACAGCAACTCACTACTGATCACTCCATTTGCTTGCTTACTTGCCATTGGTTTTCCTCACTGGAATGTTGCTGGGCAGGGAAAGTTCTGTCTTGTTTATTATTACATGCCTGCCACCTAGCATAGCTTCTAAAATGTGGTATGCTTTAGAATAAAGTTGTAAAGTAAGTAAAGGAAAAGAAGAATGGAAAGGTTTTATAGTGAAATGGAAAAATGGAAGAAAGGTAATACCCATCCTAACTGGGGTGGGATATCTCATTTAGTTTGAATTTACACTTCCCTGATCATTAGCAATATTATTTTTTTTATACCTATTGGACATTTGTCATTTGTATGTCTTCTTTTGAGAAATGTATGTTCATATTCTTTGTCCACTTTTTAATGGGAATTTTTTTATTTTGAGTTGATTCAGTTCCTCATATATTCTGGATACTTGTCCCTTGATAAATGAATATTTTGCAAATATTTCCACACATTTAACAGGTGTTTTTATTCTGTTGATTGTTCCTTTGCTGTGCAGAAGGTTTTTAGTTTAATATTATCTTATTTGTCTATTTTTGTTTTCATTGTCTGACTTTTGGAGTCTTAGATATAAAATATTTGCCTAAACCAATGTCTTAAACTGTTTCCCTTATGTTTTTATCTAGTAATTTTATAGTTTTGGATCAATGGATATTATAAAAAAAGATAACAAATTACTGTTACTGATGCTGGAGAGGATGCAGAGAAAGGGGAATTCTTATATACACATTGGTAGGAACCTAAATTAGTACAGTCATTATGGAAAACAGTATGAAGGTTTCTCAAGAAACTAAAAATAGAACTACTATACAATCCAGAAATACCACTAACTGGGTATTTATAAAAAAAAAAAAAAAAAAGGAAGTCAGTATATCAAAGTGAAACATTAACCCCCTTATTATTGCAGCATTGTTCACAATAGGAAATATATAGGATCAACATTAGTGTCTACTAATAGGTAAAAAGATTAATAGGTAAAAGGATAAAAGAAAATGTGGTATATTTACAAAATATAACACTATTCATCCATTAAAAAAAGAAAAAGAATGAAATCATGTCATTTGCAGCAACATGGATTGAACTGGAGATCATTATGTTAAAGGAAAAGGACACAGAAATACATATATTACATTTACTAATTCCTATGTGAAAGCAAAAAAGTTGATCTCACAGAGGTAGATAGTAGACTGATAATTACCTGAGGCCATGAAGGATGTGGGTATTGGTGGGGGCAGGTCAAGAGAGGTGGATAGTAGGTACAAACGTAAGTTAGATAAAAGAAATAACACTTAATGTTTGCTAGCAGAGTGTGGTGACTATAATAAACAAATATTGTATATTGCAAAATAGCTAGAAACATCAACACATAGAAATGATAAATGCTCATGATAATGGATATCTTAAATATTTTGTCTTGATCATTACACATTCCATACATGTAACAAAATATCACATGTACTCCATAAATATGTATAAGTATTATGTATCCATAAAAAAGATGGAAGGAGTAGTACATGGGGATGATGAAGGAGAGGAGAGAGTTAGAATTAAGATAAGGGGTTATTTCCTGTGCATTACTTTTAAACCCCCAAAAAAGCTATGTGGAAAAAGTAAGGGTGTGCTTTCCTATATGGCTGGATCCTTTGGGGATGCAACTATGGGATTTGACCTTAGGAAAGTAAGGAAAATCAGAAGGGAATGGCAAAAATACCCGAAAACAAATCTTTGCATATTCTAACTGTAGTATGAAATCTCTTGGAATAGCTTACATGAGAATGCATAAGACTGATATTCAAAACAAGAATTCAACTGAGAATAGCCCTGTGGTGATCTGTAGTAGGATCCTCTCAAAGACAAAACACCTAACATCACACTGTTGTTTGGTTGCAGAGTCCAATGACCTTCAGTTAAGCTGCACTGATGCAATGTATCACTGAGAGTAAATGTTTTCACTGCTACTGAGGATGGACCAGCATTTTCCTGATGTCTATTAAGAGGAACTTGGACCATCAAACATTAGCAACAAAGAGGGAATGGATATCTGAAGCATTTTCCCATAAGCTCAGGGCTCTCATTTGTCTCTGCCAAGGGGTCTAAGTTGATCTGCCTTGAGCTGAAACCTGGCTGAGCAGACAGCTGCTGCTGGCCTGGAGCCTACAGTGGACCTAAGAAGACTAGTGCTCCCCAGCTCACTCAGGGCTCAAAATAAAGTTGAATCACCACTTTGGAGATATTTGAATATGTCGTCCTTGGGAGGACTGAGATCATTGTTTGTGATCTTCTTGAGTCAGACAGTAACAGAGGGCTTCAGAAGATATGTTAAACACACCATAAACAGAATCACTTCTGTTTACCAATTTGAAATATTTTCACATTTATTACACAGAAGATGGATGCATGGAGTTTTCAAAAATTATTTTTGTTTCTCCACTGTTTTTAGAAAGTTAAGGATGATTTTTCAGAGCTTGAAAAATATTTCTAAAATGATGCTTTCTAAAGAGTTGACGGAGACCTCCTAGACCAGGATTATATGTGGCTCACAATATCTTGGGACATGAAGGCTTAAGAGACATTGTCAGGCAAAGCTGAATTTCCTTCCCCAAGGTAAGGGTAGAACTTCAACAAATAGATTCAGCAGATACCTTCACTAATGACTAGACAGGAAATTTTTCAACTAGAAAAAGGATGAGACTGGTCTATTTGAGAATAACCAAATAATATAATCACAAAGGTTTCCTGGGATATAGCTCTCCAAAATTCATCTTCCTTTTTGAAAAAAGATTCTTAAACAAATATAACTGAGCAAATTCAAAGACTATATGTAATCAGAAACAATTTATGAAGCAGTAGGAGGTTGTATGTGGCAATACATTAAACACTTCACAAATACATAACCAGCTGGGGTTTTTTCATAAACAAATAATTTAAGTTTTACATTAATCATTTCATGAACATCAGAGCATGTAAGTGGGATGGAAACACTTGAAGATACTGAAACACCTTATGAACGCATCTGAGAAACTAGATCAAGATATGTGCTTTTTAATAGCCCAGTTTTTTTTGAAAATTAGTAAACTACTTCTGGGGGGTTTTTATTGTTAAATCATAGCTGTGTACATTAGTGCAATCAAGGGGTACAATGTGCTGGTTTCATATACAATCTAAAATATTCTCATCAAACTGGTCGATGTAGCCTTCATGTCATTTTCTTAGTTATTGTATGTAGACATTTGTATTCTGCATTTAGTAAGTTTTGCCTGTACCCATTCTAAGATGCACTGTAGATGTGGCCCAACCTGTTACCCTCCCTCCAACTTAACCTCCCCCATCCCTTGCCCTTCCTTGGCCCTTTCCCCATATACATGTGCTATAGTTGGGTTATAGCCTTCATGTAAAAGCTATACATTAGCTTCATAGTAGGGCTGAGTCTATTGGATACTTTTTCTTCGACTCCTGAGATACTTTACTAAGAAGAATATGTTCCAGCTCCATCCATGTAAACATGAAAGAGGTAAGTCTCCATCTTTCTTTAAGGTTGCATAATATTCCTTGGTATACATGTACCACAGTTTGCTACTCCGTTCATAGGTCAATGGGCACTTGGGCTTATTCCATGACTTAGCAATTGTGAATTGGGCTTCAATAAACATTCTGGTAAAGATGTCTTTGTTATATTGTCATTTTTGGTCTTCTGGGTATAAACCTAGTAAAGGAATTATAGGAT
>CAUYPK010004544.1:0-10000 GCA_963574355.1 Loris lydekkerianus
TAACCAATGACATGATCAAAACTACTTTGAGATATCACCTAACCCCAGTAAGAGTAGCCCACATAACAAAATCCCAAAACCAGAGATGTTGGCGTGGATGTGGAGGATAGGGCACACTTCTACACTGCTGGTGGGAATGCAAATTAATATGTTCCTTCTGGAAGGATGTTTGGAGAATACTTAGAGACCTAAAAATAGGCCTGCCATTCGATCTTATAATTCCTTTACTAGGTTTATACTCAGAAGACCAAAAATAACAATATAACAAAGACATCTGTACCAGAATGTTTATTGCAGCCAAATTCATAATTGCTAAGTCATGGAAGAAGCCCAAGTGCCCATCGACCCACGAATGGACTAGAGAATTGTGGTACATGTACACCATGGAATATTATGCAGCCTTAAAGAAAGATGGAGACTTTACCTCTTTCATGTTTACATGGATGGAGCTGGAACATATTCTTCTTAGCAAAGTATCTCAGGAATGGGAGGAAAAGTATCCACTGTACTCAGCCCTACTATGAAGCTAAATTATAGCTTTCACATGAAGACTATATCCCAACTATAGCACAAGACTATGAGGAAAGGGCCAAGGAAGGGGAAGGGAGGGGGGAGGTTAGGGTGGAGGGAGGGTAAAGGGTGGGGCCACACCAACGGTGCATCTTAGAATGGGTACAGGTGAAACTTTCTGAAAGCAGAATACAAATGTCTATATACAATAACTAAGAAAATACCATCAAGGCCACATTGAACAGTTTGATGAGACTATTTCAGATTGTATATTAAACTAGTACATTGTACCCTTGATTGCACTAATGTACACATCTATGATTTAACAATAAAAATAAATTAATTGAAAAAATAAAAAAATAAAAAAAGGAATATTTCAGATTGTATATGGAACTAGCACATTGTACCCCTTGATTGCACTAATGTACAGAGCTATGATTTAACAATTAAATATTAAAATAAATAAACAAGAATAAACATTTCAGAAAGTCAGGCAATATGAAATCGGAGCAAACAGTTCCATAATCTTCAAAACTTAATCCAATGATTGACTAAATTATTGCCAAAAATTGTCCTATAAGCTATAAAGAAGACCCTTATTTTTGTATCTCCCAACATGTGAATTAACAATTCTGCCATTACTAGAAACTGTGATTATTGACAAATAAATGGAAATTCAGAGAGTGAAAATGTATTCTTGTGATTTTACAGGGATTGTGAACACCAATAATTAGTTAAGTTCCAAGCATTTGCAGATATTAAGAGAACCAGACACACTTTCAAGTTTGAGGTCAAGTTGAGATATCAAGTATGAGTTGTGCAAAAAGACTAGAATTTAAATCTGCATTCTGAATGCTTATTTTTGTAGAAACTAGATGACTCAGCAGCAATAAACAGTTTTCCTTGTATTGGTATCTACTATTTAACATTTATCTGCAAAACCACATTTTTTTAAGAAAATCTTTTAGAGTAGACATAGATTATAGATTATATTGGCTCTAGGTCACTTCTTCCATTTTCAGCAATTTTAAAACTGCAGCACAGTTGAAAATATTATGAAGAAACATCACAGTATGTTACTAAGTGATATCTTAGTGAAGTAGTTTTTCAGGATACCTGAGAATGCTTATATTTTCATCATCAATATTATTATAAAAATTATTTATTAAGAGTTTCTCTGCATTTTTATCCTCTGTGTGAAGAAACCCGGCACTGCTTAAAGAACCCAGTGTGGATTCAAATGCGTTTCTTTAGGCTCATCTAATCTTCTGGTTTGGTCTGCCACTCACATTTGATGTTCTCAGGATTCAGTATTTGGGCCAGTGCAGTGGCTCACGCCTGTAATCCTTGCACTCTGGGAGGCCAAGGCAAGAGGATCTCTCAAGCTCAAGAGTTCAACACCAGCCTGAGCAAGAGCGAGACCCTGGCTCTACTAAAAATAGAAAAATTACTTGGGCATTGTGGCACATTCCTGAAGAACCAGCTGCTTGGGAGTTTGAGGCAAGGGATAGCTTGAGCCCAGGAGTCTGAGTTTAGTTAGCTAAGCTGATGCTATGGCACTCTAGCCTGTGCAACAGAGTGAGACCTGTCTAAAAAAAAAAAAAAAAAGAATTCAGTATTTGACTTACATGCATCGTGACATTGTCCTGAGCCATCCTCTTTGCCACTATTAATTACTCTCAACAAATAACACATTAAAGTGAGGACTAGAAGAGCATAATGTTTAAGGAGACACACACTCTGGCCACGAACTTAGGCTGCCTAAGTTTAAATCTTCTATCTGTCACAAACCTCTTCATGGTTCTGTTCTATAATCTTTAGAATGCGCCAGAGGATGTAATGCCTGCCTGATAGAGGTGAAAAGTTTATATGTGTTAGTACAGTAAAATGCTCAGAACGGTTTGTCACTTTGTAGATGGTCCCTGTTGGTTATTATTTTTATGTCATTGATTCCCAAATCTACATCTCTAGTCTCTCACCAAAGTTCTGGATCTAAATGAATTATTCCCCTGTGCCTTCACTAATTTTACATGTACCTATGATCCCATTTTTCATTAATTGGAATATCTAGAGATGAGACTCAGGAATCTGAGTTTTAACATTCAAGATATTGATACAAACTAAACAATGGAACCATGTTTCTAGGTTTACGTTTCTTGCTTGAGTCATCTCAACTGGAGCTGAACTTATCCCACACTTGTCCTATCATGTGCCCTTTAGAAGACATCTCTTCTTAGTCATCAGCATCATCTCTGCCCAACACTCAACAAAGCGTCCTGACTTTGACACTGTCAATCTCACATTTTATCCCCATCCTTTCCATAGCTCCTAAATGTATCCTTCTTCTCTCCAATCCTATTGCTATTGACTTCATTCTTTCATTCATTTCACAATTATTTACTGAGCACTCACTATGTGACAGGCAAGGGAGATAGCCTGGTGCATTCTGAGATTTCTACTTAACAAAGCTCAGACCCTTATTATCATTCACCTGGATTATAACAACTGTCTACTCACTGGCTCTTTATATCTTCAGTCTTCAAGGCTTTTCAACTAATTCTTCAAATCATAAGCCACAAATAAGTCTAATCATGTCAGTTTTGTGCTTAAAACTGCATCACTTCTGAAATACGGTTAATCCTGCTAGTGTCAGAGACAACCTTTGCCGAGATAGGCCATCATCTGTACCTACCTCCATGTTACTCTCTCTACCTGGGACCTCTGCTTCAAGAAACTAAGGTCTGTGTCAGTCCCTATCTCACACCATGCTGTTGTCCATTAAACACACACATATTCAACTCTACTCTTTTCTAGATATGTGTGCAGGATTTTTTTTTGCAAAATATATGAGAATGGATGGTGGGTGTTCAGCCAAGCCTGGCAGTGTAGGAAAGCTTCCGACTTCCTGCCCCAGGACCCTCCTCAGCAGGCACCCTTTCTTCCCCCTTTGCCTTCCCCACACCTCCCTATTCCCTAGTTTACCTTATTCATTCTCCGGATTCATCCTTCCCAGCCAATCCCTGCATCAGCATGCCTTAGGCTGAACTAAGTGACCCTCCTCTGGTATCGCAAAGAATCCTAAGCATTGTGTTCACTGTGTTGTACCAATGTGATACAACGTGTACCACAGGACTTTTGTGTCTGTCTTTCCGTACAGAGTAAAAACTGCTTGAGAGAAAAACTATTTATCATCCTTGAATTCTGGGCAGCACAAAGCTGGACAACTGCAGAAATAGTGCACAACAATAATGAACTCCATCAGTGAGACCCTGCGACGTGTCAACACAACCACAACTATGAGACACTGATGTACCAAGGTTAGCACCCTGACCAAACTGTTTGAACAGTGCTGCTGCTGACGTACGCACATGGAGGCAAATTCACAAACTTGTCAGGCCATTGCAGACCATGTCCATATGTAGAAATGTCCAGAAATAAAATGAATAGTTACAGAAGAATTCAGATTCCTATAGTCACATTAACTGCCATGAATTATATTTAATTTGTGCTAGTTTTGAGCTAGTTTTGAGCCCGGGGCCACTTGAAGCATATATAATTCACGTGTGTCTGCTATATTGACTGCCGCACTAAAAAAAAAAAAAATTTTTTTTCCTTATTAGATCAAGATAGGTCAAGAGATGTGTGAATTACATATGCTTTCTGAGGCTATTGACTCAAAACTAATATGAGTTAAATACAATTCAAATGGCAGTTATTATCTTGATCTAATAAAACACTGTGCCCTCCCCCCCCCCCCAAATTTTTTTTTCTAGTGTGGCAGTTGAAGTGTTATGGAAGAATTCAGATTTCTATTGTGAGAGTGCTGAAACAAAGGCCAGTGGTCCACATGGCAGAGATATTTTAAACTGCTTTTCAAACTGTGTTCAAGACCTACCTGAGAGTCATAACATGTAACCAAGTTAGTGAAACATTGCATTTTTCTTTCTTTAAAAAAAGAACAAAATAGAAAATAGCAGCCTGAGCCAGCAGGAAAAGAATATACTATTTCATTTTTATTTCATGAAACTTTTGTTAAACACACACAAATACTGTGCTAGATCTCAGTGTAAGATGAATTTCTTGTTATGAATTGTAGTCAAAAAAGTGTGAAAGTTGCCATTGAAGAAGACCATGAATCATCTTCATACTTCCCAGGGGATTCTCAGGAGCCGGACACATCTGAGCTGACATGTCAGTCCCCAAACTTTTCATATTTATTCCCTCTGTAGTTAAGCTTCCCCATTCAAAAAAAATGAAGAAAATAAGCACAATCGCCTCCAAAATGTACTTACGTTCATTACAGTCTAAGGAGGTATGTCTAAATACCTAACATTTTAAAGATATGTAAGTCATCAATTCTGTCCTTTAGTTCTTCAAAATCATTTTAAAGAAAATTAGTTTTCTTTTTTTTCTTTTAGTCTCATTTCTTGTTTTTTATTTTTTTTATTTCATTGGCAGTGACATATACAGATACAAGTAGTCCTGATAAGATAAATCAGCAGGACAACATCCTTGGGAACGGGTTGGGGGGGGGGGGATAACAGAGCATGTGCTCAGATCCTTTATACAATGACATGATTCATTCCCAGACACCCAGATGTAGCTCCGTTGCATTCTGCAATGGCTTCGAGGGAAAGGAAGCCTTTCCACTTTTCTTCAATGGCTCTTTTGCAATTGTTCACTTTGGCTGTTGGTGTCCCCCCAGCTGGGACTGGACATTCATGTTATTAGAGAACTGAACATCTCAGCCCCTCATGTGTAAGCCCCATTGTCTGGCAGGGGCTGGTGGGTTGGGTGCTGTACCATCGAGCTTTATTACTGTTTGTGTAACAGGAAGAAACCTGGTACTTTTGTACTGTTCAAACACTCATCCCATTCATGGCCACTGTTTATACCAGAGGAAAATGTTCTCACAGAGAGACCAATAATTTAGAAAATATTTGAACGGGAGGTTGAATAGTTTCTATTGGTGTCTTTATTAGTGATCCCTATTTCTGAGTACAATGTGGTTCTGTTATAATGTGTTCTCTAACTAAAGACTTGGTTTATTGCAAGCCAAATCTTGTTCCCTGTATACAGAATAAAATCTCTATTACCACCAAATAAAAAACCTATAATAAGTTTAATTCTTATTGCCAACTTCTAGGATGATAGGCTGAGCTGTGATAAGAATACATATATAGGTAGATACATAAAAATGCAGCTGTCATTTCAGAAGATGAACAAACCTGATAAAATGAGGCATGGGATGCAATTGCAGGTATTTTGGAAAGTGATAAATTTCAATATTTCTAAACATATGAAAGTTTTCCTAATTAGAATACTGAATTGGGTAGAGGCAAGAGAGATTTAGACTCAGGATTAGCCGTATATCTGAAGCTTTGTGAGCTTCCAAGTTCCTTCTCCACTTTTGATTGGAATAAATCAGTACTACTGAGAAAGACACAATTCAGTGAATTGATATTTATAGCATGTAGTAGTTTAAGGTTTTCAAAGTTAGGGGTGTAGAAATAACTTTATTTATCTATAAACTGATTTAATGTCTATTTCCAGCCCCTATTGTCCTAGAGTGTATGGATTTTTCCTGCCCAAGGTTTCAAGAGTAGCATCGGCTCATAGATCATCTCACACAGGCATCCCCTGAAACAACCTGGCTCCCACAGGCCTTTCGTCATTGTTCCATGCAGATTTGTGCTGGGTTAGCCCATGTTTCCGAAAGGAAAGTGTGGTGTAGTGTTCGGGTTTCTACTGGATATTGCCATCACCCTCCAGGGGACACAGAGGGCCTTTGGCTGCTCCAGAGTCCCTTTGGGCCATCAGAAACTACCTGAGGCTACCCAAGGTCAGCCCAGCTCTATGCCAATCCTGTCTGCAGAGGAGACCTCAGTCCTGAGTCATTTTGAGACATGAAAAACTATGAGTCTTCCTAAGGACTGACCCACCTTGTATTCTCAGATTCTGCTGCTCCATCAAACTTCACCGGATGCCCAGGGGTCTAGGCCTTCTCTGTACTCACGGTCTAGTGGTATCTTCTCTGGTCTTGGTCCTTCCCTGGAGTTACACCATGGAAAACGGCTCAGGTGCCTCTCCCCTCAGATCCCACAAACCTATGGGGTCTGTTTGACACTCCTCCCCATGGTTTGGTCCTTGACAGGGGACAAGGCACAGGACTCCTCTTTCTCTTGGGTACACATCTCTGCTTTATGGCTCTCTCCTCCCTCCTTCAACCAAAGACCTTCACCAGAATCCTGGCATTGGAAAAGCTTTGTTCTTATGCACTAAATATTCTCCCAGATAAATTGTCCAGCTTTTGAAACCTAAAGCTGTTTTTTTGCTTGCTTTCTATCATGTTGTCTCTTTGGTTACATTTGTAATTTGGATATTTTGACACTCTGTCATGTCTTTCTCACAGTATAGAGAAAATAATTCCATATAGCAAAATTCTAGGTAGGGATGCAACATAATTTTTTTTAATAAGTAAGCTTTTTAGAATCCTTTCTAATGAAGCCAGTATGTTGAGATCATTTTGTTTCTATGTGCACAGACAGGTTGTGTTGACTCTAAAATACCTTCCTGGACATGGTCTGAGTCTGTTTCTGAGAACCACTTGGGTGATGTTTGTGAGAATCTTACTCTGGGAGTTTGAAGTCCACCTGTGGTTTCCTGTTCACCCCCCCCAACTCTGAGATCAGGTGAGACATCATAGGAGAAAGAGGATGGGATCTGAAGTTGGTGGTCAGGGTTCTAATAATGGCTTCACTCTCACTAACTGCTTGATCTGGGAAATCATTTTGCCTCTCTGACTCTTAATCTTTTCAGGTGTAAAAAGCAATTAGTAATTCTTAGTTGTCATGTTTGGAGGTAAAGAATTCCCCTGTGCTGAATAAAATATAAAGACTAATTGCTGTTATCTGTGCCATCCTGTAGCCACTGTGGCTCCTTAGGGCAGCCAAGGGAAAGCAATCCACTCATCCCTGCTTTAAAGGAGAAGTGCCTTTCAACCCAGAGGACATAAGATGGCGGTTATAGTTAATGACATGGCGACAGGTTGCAGAGAAGTGGCCTCAAGTGTTGAGGTCAGCCTCAGTAGTTTGGAAGATTTCTAAGAGAACCTGGATACATTCAAGTAGCTTCTCTGACTCATAGGAGTTTCACTAATTCCCTCACTCACAGCATTAATACAGCCAGTAAGTGTTTACTGAATACTTACTATATACTAAGCATTGTGCTACCCATGAGGAAACCATCTGAATAAGATAGGATAGTTGCTTTCATATTCTAAAGAGAAAACCCCCCACATTAGAACTTTTATATTATAATACAAAAATAAAAGCTCCACAGTAGAGGCATGTCTAAAGAAGTATGGAAGCACAGAAAAAATAGAGGGGTGGAGCAAGATGGCAGCCGAGTAACAGCTTCCCTGCAACTGGGCACTGTGAGTCTGGGGAGATAAGACTCCAGGCATCTCTAGCTGGTGAGATCTGCCTATAATCATCCCTGTGATGATACAGGGAGTCAGCAAGGGACTTCTGGACCCCAAAGGAGGACAAAAACAGTGGAAAACTGGCAAGTAGTTGTGTGTTTTCGATGGACCTAATCCTTCCGGCAACCGTAAGTACAAGCAGCAGTGAGACTGCAAATTGGAAAGGCCTTACCTGTGAACTGTTTTGGTGTTTTTGGACTCGGCACTCAGTTGAACTGCCTTGGGGAGAGCTTGAGCAGGACTGTGGAGAACTTTGGGCATGGTCTAGGGCTCCAGACTGAGCTGCTGAGCCAGAGGAGCTAATAGTGTTTGGCTATGGGCTACAGGGAGCCATTGTGAGAGAACTGCCCTGGTAAGCTCTGCTCTCAGGGTCACAGAGCAAGGATGGGGCGGGAGCTAGTAACCTACTGACTGAGCAGCCTAAAGGCAGGGACTGAGCTGCCTTACAGCCTTAACCCTCAGGGGCAGAGAGAGACCAGTCTTGGCACACGGGAGACACAGGCTCTTGCCCTGGGTACAGTGCCTTGGCATCACAGGTCATAGCAACCTCAAACTCCTGGACTGAGCACTGCCTGGACCTCCATAAGAGCTGCGCCACAACCCCCGACCTGTGACCTGCGCTCACCAGGCCTCCGCATTCCCTGAAAAAGAACTGCAGGAGCTACGCAACCCTGCATCCTCCCTCCTGTACCCTCCCGGCATCCACACCAGCCCGCTCATCTGGCCAGGGACTCTGGTAGCCACATGCCCTCTGGAGCCCTCCCTGCCTCTGCACACAGCCCGTCTCCTGGCCAAAGACTGCTGGAGCCTTGGGCTCTCTGTGCCAAAGTTACTGAGTGCCAGGCACTCCCAGAACCATGTGCACTACCTCCCAACCTGTTGCTATATCCGGGTGTGTCACACTCCAGAGCTGCTTCCACAGCCAGAACTCCCTGTCTGGGGCAGCCCCAGAGGAACTACACAGGGTCCCTGTCTACAAAGATCCAGCAAAAATAGAGTGATCCTGCTAGGGTCTAATCTTGGAGAGACACCTCACCAACTTTGAGGATGGCCAGACGCAATGGTGAAAAACAATCATGAGGCGAAATCAACAGAAAATCTCTGGCAATATGAATAATCAGAGTAGATCAACTTCCCCAAGGATCAATGGGAAGACACAGCACAAGATCCCATGCACAAACAAATAGCTGAGATGTCAGAAATCGAATTCAGAATCTGAATAGCAAATAAGATTGAATTAGAATTACAAGCAGTAACCCAAAAGCTATCTCAAGAATTCAACAAATTCAAAGACCAAATGACTAAAGATTTTGAAACATTGAGACAAGAAGTGACACCACTCAAAGATCTGAGAAACACAGTAGAATCCCTCAGCAACAGAATGTAACAAGCAGAAGAAAGGATTTCTGACATTGAAAACAAAACTTTTGAATGCTCCCAAACTCTCAAAGAGGAAGAGAAATGGAGGACAAAAACAGATCACTCTCTCAGAGAGCTCTGGGATAATTCAAAGAAAACCAATATTTGTCTTATAGGGATCCCCAAAAATGACGAAGTGGCTACACAAGGCACAGAGTCTCTTCTCCATGAGATTATGAGAGAAAACTTTCCAGACATGCCAAGAGATTCTAAAATTCAGATATCAGACAGTTTCAGAACTCTAGCACAACTCAACCCAAATAAGACATCCCCCAGAAACATCATAAGCAATTTTACTAAAGTTAATATGAAAGAGAAAATTCAGACAGCAGACAGACAAAAGAAAACCATCACATATAAGGGCAAGGATATTAGAATAACTGCAAATCTCTTGGCTGAAACCTTTCAAGCTAGAAGAGGATGGTCATCAACTTTTAATGTCCTAAAACAAAATAACGTTCAACCCAGGATCCTGTACCCAGCTAAACAGAGTTTCATTTATGATGGAGAAATTAAATACTTCAATGACATTCACATGTTGAAGAAATTTTCCATAACTAAACCAGCTCTCCAGGATATTCTCAGACC
>CAUYPK010004549.1:0-17500 GCA_963574355.1 Loris lydekkerianus
TCCAAAATCGATCACATCTTAGGTCACAAGTCTAACCTCAGTAAACTTAAAGGAATAGAAATTATTCCTTGCATCTTCTCAGCCCACCATAGGAAAAAAGTTGAACTCAGTAACAATAGGAATCTGCATACTCATACAAAAACATGGAAGTTAAATAACCTTAAACTAAATGATAGCTGGGTCATAGATGAGATTAAGAAGGAAATTACCAAATTTTTGGAATAAAATGATAATGAAAACACAGATTATCACAACCTCTGGGATACTGCAAAGGCAGAACTAAGAGGGAAATTTATAGCACTGCAAGCCTTCCTCAAGAGAATGGAAAGAGAGGAAGTCAACAACTTAATGGGGCATCTCAAGCAACTGGAAAAGGAAGAACATTCCAACCCCAAACCCAGTAGAAGAAAACAAATAACTAGAATTAAATGAAATTGAAAACAAAAGGATTATACAACAGATCAATAAATAAAAAAGTTGGTGTTTTGAAAAGGTCAATAAAATATATAAACTTTTGGCTAACCTAACCAAGAAAAAAAGAGTAAAACCTCTAATTTCATCAGAAAGGACAAAAATGAAATAACAACAAACTCCTAAGAAATTCAAAAAATCCTTCATGAATATTACAAGAAACTTTATTCTCAGAAATATGAAAATCTGAAGGAAATTGACCAATACTTGGAAGCATGTCACCTTCCAAGACTTAGCCAGAATTAAGTGGAAATGTTGAACAGGCCTGTATCAAGTTCTGAAATAGCATCAACCATACAAAATTCACGTCAGAATTCTACCAAACCTTTAAAGAGAAACTAGTACCTACATTACTCAACCTTTTCCAAAATATAGAAAAAGAAGGAATACTACCCAACATGTTCTATGAAGCAAACATCACCCTGATCCCCAAACCAGGAAAAGACCCAACAAGAAAAGAAAATTATAGACCAATATCACTAATGAATATTGATGCAAAAATATTCAACAAGATTTTAACAAACAGAATCCAGCAACACATCAAACAAATTATACATCATGACCAAGTGGGTTTTATTCCAGGGTCTGAAGGCTGGTTCAATATCCGTAAATCAATAAATAAAATTCAGCACATAAACAAATTAAAAAAACAAAGACCATAAGATTCTCTCACTTGATGCAGAAAAAGCTTTTGATAGTATCCAGCATCCCTTCATTATCACAACACTTAAAAAAATTGGTATAGAAGGAACATTTCTTAAATTGATAAGAGGCCATCTACAACAAACCCACAGCCAATATTGTATTGAATGGAGTTAAATTGAAATCATTTCCACTCATATCAGGAACCAGGCAAGGTTGCCCATTGTCTCCACTGCTCTTAAACATTGTAATGGAAGTTTTAGCCATTGCACTTAGGGAAGAAAAGGCAATCAAGGGTATCCACATAGGGTCAGAAGAGATCAAACTTTCACTCTTCACAGACGATACAACTGTATATCTGGAAAACACCAGAGATTCTACTACAAAACTCTTAGAAGTGATCAAAGAATATAGCAGCGTCTCAGGTTATAAAATCAACATTCATAAATTGGTAGCCTTTATATATACCAACAATAGTCAAGCTGAAAAAAGAGTCAAGGACTCTATTCTGTTCACAGTAGTGCCAAAGAAGATGAAATATTTGGGAGTTTATCTAATAAAGGACGTGAAAGATCTCTATAAAAAGAACTATGAAACTCTTAAGAAAAGAGCTGAAAATGTTAACAAATGGAAAAACACACCATGCTCATGGCTGGGAAGAATCAACATTGTTAAAATGTCCATATTACCCAAAGCAATATACAATTTTAATGCAGTCCCTATTAAAGCTCCAATGTTATACTTTAAAGATCTCAAAAAAATAATACTCTGCTTTATATGGAATCAGAAAAAAAACTCAAATAGCCAAGACATTACTCAGAAATAAAAACAAAGCAGGAGGAATCACACTACCAGACCTAAGACTATACTATAAATCGATAGTGATCAAAACAGCATGGTACTGGCACAAAAACAGAGGGGTCAATGTATGGAACAGAATAGAGAACCAAGAGATGAACCCAGCTACTTACTGCTATTTGATCTTTGACAAGCCAATTAAAAACATTCAGTGGGGAAAAGATTCCTTATTTAACAAATGGTGCTGGGTGAACTGGCTGGCGACCTGTAGAAAACTGAAACTGGACCCACACCTTTCACCATTAACTAAGATAGACTCTCACTGGATTAAAGATTTAAACTTAAGACATGAAACTATAAAAGTACTAGAAGAAAGTGCAGGGAAAACTCTGGAAGGAATCAGCCTGGGTGAATATTTTATGAGGAGGACTCCCCAGGCAATTGAAGCAGCATCAAAAATACACTACTGGGACCTGATCAAACTAAAAAGCTTTTGCACAGCCAAGAACATAGTGAGTAAAGCAAGCAGACAGCCCTCAGAATGGGAGAAAATATTTGCAAGTTATGTCTCTGACAAAGGTTTAATAACCAGAATCCACAAAGAACTCAAACGTATTAGCAAGAAAAGAACAAGTGATCCCTTTGCAGGCTGGGCAAGGGACTTGAAGAGAAACTTCTCTGAAGAAGACAGGCGCACAACCTACAGACATATGAAAAAATGCTCACCATCTTTAATCATCAGAGAAATGTAAATCAAAACTGCCTTGAGATACCATCTAACTCCAGTAAGATTAGCCCATAGCACAAAAACCCAAGACCAGAGATGTTGGCATGGATGTGGAGAAAAGGGAACACTTCTACACTGCTGGTGGGAATGCAAATTAATACATTCCTTTTGGAAAGATGTTTGGAGAACACTTAGAGATCGAAAAATAGATCTGCCATTCAATCCTATAATTCCTCTACTAGGTATATACCCAGAAGACCAAAAATCACATTATAACAAAGAAATTTATAGCTTTCATATGAAAGCTATAACCCAATTATAACCTAAGAATATGGGTAAGGGGGAGAGAGAGGGGAGGGGAGCAGGGAGGATGGGCAGAGGGAGCGTGATTGGTGGGATTACACCTATGGTGCATCTTACAAGAGTACATGTGAAACTTACTAAATGTAGAATGTAAATGTCTCAACACAATAACTAAGAAAATGCCAGGAAGGCTATGTTAACCAGTGTGATGAAAATACGTCAAATGGTATATAAAACCAGTGTATGGTGCCCCATGATTGCATTAATGTACACAGCTATGATTTAATAATAAATAAATAAATAAAGAAGTTCCTTAGGTAAAAGGAATAGGATTTCAGACAGAAAACTGGACCTACATCAAGAAATGAGGATCTTTGAGAGTAGTTAAAATGAAAGTAAATATAATGGATACTTTTTTATGCTTTTAATCACACTAAAAGATAAATGATGATCTAAAGCAAAAATAGTAGCAAAGTTCTGTGGGTTTAAAGCACATATAAAAGTAAAACATATGAAAATAATAGCCCAAAAGATGAAAGGATAAAGTTGGGAGTATACTATGTAAGTATACATACATAAAACAGTATGATATTATTTAAAGGTTCATTATGATTAACTCAAAATGTTTATTATAAACCCTATAGCAACCATGAAAAACCTCACAAAATTTTTGCAAATAAAGGAAAAGTCAATAGTGGAGATAAAATGTAATCATATAGAGTACACATAGAGTACACAATTAAGCTAAAAGTAGGCAGAGAAAAAGGAAAATGGGAATAAAGACTAGATGAGACAAGCAGAAAATGCTAGCATTAAGGTTGATTTTAACTGAACTCTATCAATAAGTGATATAAATACGCCAATTAAATTATTGAGGTCAAAATTAACAAAAAGGCAAGACCAAACTATGTGCCATCTATAAGCAGTTCCTATTAAATATAGAAACATTGTTACATTAAATGTCAAAGAATAAAAAAAGATACACTTTGCAAACATCAATCCTTTAAGAAAAGCTGGGGTAATTATAGTAGTATCAAACTAAGCAGACTTAAGAAAAAAGAATATGACCAGGAAGAAAAGGTGATATCACATGATAACAAATAGTCAAATCACCAAGAAGACATAACCTAAGTGTATATAACCCTAATATATTATGCACCATAAAACTTCAAAATACAAGAAGTACTGGCGCACGGTGCCTGTGGCTCAAAGTAGGGCACCAGTCCTATATACTGGAAGTGGCCGAACTCAGCCCCAGCCAAAAAAACTGCCAAAAAACCCCCCAAGAAGCAAAAATTGATAGAACTGGCCAGGCATAGTAGCTCACATCTGTAATCCCAGCACTTTTAGAAGCTGAGGCAGGTAGTTCACTTGAGCTCAAGAGTTTGGCACCAGCCTGAGCAAGAGTGAGGCCCTGTCTCTACTAAAAACAGAAAAAATGCTAGCCAGGTGTGGTGGCAGGCACCTGTAGTCCCAACTATTTGGGAGGCTGAGGCAGAAGGATCACTTAAACCCAAGAGTTTAAGGTTGATGTGAGCTAGGCTGAGGACATGGCATTCTAGCCTGGGCAACAGACTGAAACTCTGTCTCAAAAAAAAAAAAAAAAACAAAACAGAAATGATATTACTGAAAGAAAAATAAATTCACAATTACAGTTGGTCACTTCAACTCTCAGTAACTGATAGAACAAGTAAACAGAAAACCTGTTTAAGGATACAGAAGAATAAACCACACTATCCCGAAGATGTGGTTTACAGCTGGTGTGGAATAAAGAATAAACCACACTATTCTGGTTTCCTGGCACATTTAAATTGACAGATGATGTCACTACTAATTGTACAATATTTATTAAAGAGCACATGAAACAGTCAACAAGACAGATCATATCCTTGGCCATATGATTTGTTGTTCTTTCAATAAATTTGAAAGAACAGGCCAGGCACAGGGACTCAAGCCTGTAATCCTAGCATTCTAGGAGCCTGAGGCAAGAGGCTTGCTTGAGGCCAGGGGATGGAGACCAACCTAAGTAAAAATGAGACCCTATCTCTACAAAAAAATAGGAAAATTAGCCAAGCGTTGTGGTGGGTGCCTGTAGTACCAGCTATTTGGGAGACTTAGGCAGGAGAATCACTGGAGCCTAGGAGTTAGAGGTTGTAGTGAGTTGTGATGATACTACTACACTCTGGCCCAGATGACAAAACAAAACTCACTCTCTCAAAAAAAAGAAAAGAGGAAATTTGTAACAGAGTATATACTTTGACCAAGTCAGAATTAACCTATAAATCAACAATAGAAAGAGATCTGGACAATCCTCAAATATGTGAAAATTAAACAATATAATTCTAAATAACGAATGAAAAATGAAGTCACAAAGAAGTTAAAAAAACTGGAAATGAATAGTAATGAAAATTAGAAGTCTTCAATTAATGGGTTCTGTTTCCACCTTATAACCCCCAAAAGTAATTAAACTCAAAGTGCGTATAAGGAAATAAAGAAAATCAATAAAACTGAAAATAAAGAAATCCAATTAAACTAAAAGCTGAGTATTTGAAAAAATTAATATTGATTAAACCTCTAACCAAATAACCCACATCTAGAATGATCCAAGAAACATTATTACAGGTACTACAGACATTACAAAGAGTTACTCTAACTATAAAAATACATAATCATCATGGGGGGGCGCCTGTGGCTCAGTGGATAGGGCACTGGCCCCATATACCAACGGGGGGGGGGGGGGTTCAAACTCGCCCCGGCCAAACTGCAACAAAAAAATAGCCGGGCACTGGGGCAGGCGCCTGTAGTCTCAGCTACTCAGAAGGTTGAGGCAAGAGAATCCCCTAAGCCCAGGAGTTGGAGGTTGCTGTGAGCTGTGTGACGCCACAGCATTCTACAGAGGGCAATAAACTGAGTCTCTGTGTCTACACACACACACACACACACACACATATATTAAATCATTAGCTAACCCAGAAAAAAAAGGGGAGAAATCCCAAATACACAAAATAAACAGGAAATACAAACAAAAATAAGGAAAAAGTAATAGAAAAGGGATTCTATCTCCAGTAACAGTAAAATACTATATACCTAAGAAAAATAAAAATCTTTTACAAAAATTATAAAATCCCGCCTAAGGTGACAAAACAAAAAAGGACTGTAACAAATGGTAAAGACAACAGGAAGACTCAATATAATAAAGGTGGCCATTGCCCCTAATTTAATCTAACCATCATTCACATCAGAGTAAAAAGACCAGATTTTTAAACCATCCTGAAGTCATGAATCACTTAATGTCAGGGATACGTTCTCCGAAATATATCATTAGGCCATATCCTTGTGCGAACTCATAGACTATACTTACATAAACATAAACCTTATAGCCTATTACACACTATGCTATATTTCTATTGCTCCTAGGCTACAGACCTAGGAGTAACAGCATGTTACTGTAATGAATACTACAGACAGCGGCAACACAATGGTAGGCATCTGTGTTTCTAAACAGAAAAGGTACAGTAAAAATATGTACTATGTTAGGAAATCATCATTGCATATGAGGTTTGTTACTGATGAAAACACTGTAATGTGGCGGCACATGCCTGTGCCAGAATCATGAACAACTTTTGTATAATTTGTAAGCCGTGAAGCCTTTGGGTCCCATAAAGGGGAAGAGCAGTAAACTCAATAATGGAGAAATTAAAAAAGTGTGCATGGCAAAAAGCACCAGTGACAAAGTCAAAAGACAAAACATACCCGCTATCATAGAACATCGAGTACCGGCTGGCTGTGAGACCTTGGATAAATCACTTCCCCTTTCTGAGCTTCCCTTTCTTTTCAGTTGATACTGCGATGATAACAACGGCAGTCACAGGACAGATGTGAGGAAGAGAAGACTACTACACGGAAAACACTGACGGAGAGCTCTCACTCAGTGAGACGCCGAGCGCGCCTGAAACCTGCAGGTTCTAGTCCTCCCGCCGCCCCGCCAGGCACAGGACGCAGCCCGCCGCATCCGGGGCGTGGCCACGCGCGCCCGGCTCCGCCCTCACCCCTCCGCGGCCGGGTCTGGTGGGCGCGCGCCCGCCGGGGCTTCCGGACTCGCTCCCGCGCTGCCCGAGACCCTCGCCGCCCCGCGGAGGCGCGGCTCCTGACAAAGGGAGAAAGGCGAGCCCCTACTACCGCCCTCCTCTCTGCCGTCTCCGCCCACACACGTTCGGCCAGGCAAGCCCCGCCGGCCACCCTCCAAGGAGGGCACCGCGCAGCCCCAGATGCCGCCCCGAGGGTCACTGCCGCCTGCGAGTCGCCGAAGTTTGGGCTCCCTCTCCGCGCGCGCTGGAGCCCATCCTCATCTCCTTCCCCTCCACCCCAGGCCGAGCGAAACTACCTGGCAGCCCCCTCTCATACCTGGAGGGGCACAGTTCCCACTCGTGGTTCAGTGCCACGCCTGGTCACGGCGCGGGGCGGTGAAAACGCGCGGAGACTGGGGTTCTATCACCGACTCGCAGCTTAAATGGGGGAAGGGCGGCCACAGGCGAGCTCGTAGCATTGCACATGCGCAGACAGGGGCTGCTCGCCGTTCCCAGGGTCCTCTGAGCGGTGGTCCGTGGGACCTTCGGGACTACACTTCCCATAAGCCTCCGGGGCAGTGCCGTTAGGGACTCTTAGGAAAGTCCACAACTCGTCTCGTTTGGAGGGTCGGGTGAGCTGGGTCCAAGATGTTGCTTTCTCCCACTGCCTCTCCCCGAAATACAAAAACTTGGCCTTTAAAGATCACACACGTAATCTATGATAACTGTATTTAAATTAGGAAATATGCACAAAATAAAAAAAGAAAGCAGGTATCACGAATTTCACTTTTCAAAGATTAACTAACATTAAATCCACACCTTTCTGGTTTTTGTTTTTGTTTTTTTTTTGTGCAAGACTGGCCATGAGGATACCGTGCTGCAACTACCTTTTTCCTTTTGTTTTTTCCTCCCCAGCTTTATTGAGGTATACTTGATCATTATAAAAATTGCATATGTTTAAAGGTGTACAACTCGATGACTTGATATATATATACATTGTGAAGCATACACCATGGTTAAGGTGTTCCAATCATGACAGCAGCAAAGAATTTCTCTAGGCCGACATTAGGATAATAAAAGTACAAGTTCACTTTCTATTTTAGAAGGAGAGGTGGGAGAAGAGAGCAGAGAGAAGGGAGTTGGCCTGGCCTCCCAAGGAAAGAAAGGAAGAATGCCCTCCCTGAGATCCAGTAGGTAGCAGAATTTCAATGGGACAAAAAAAATATTTGTAGGGCCTCGCCCAGTAGCTCAGTGGGTAGGGCGCAGGCCACATACAGCAAGGGTGGTGGGTTCCAGCCGGGCCTGGGCCTGCTAAACAACAATGACAACTGCAACAACAACAAAAAAACAGACTGGTGGTGTGGCGGGTGCCTGTTGTCCCAGCCAGTCAGGAGGCTGAAGCAAGAGAATCACTGCTTCAGCCCAAGAGTTGAGGTTGCTATGAGCTATGATGCCACAGCTCTCTATGGAGAGTGACATAGTAAGACTTTGTCTCAAAAAAAAAAAAATAAATTATTATTTCACTATAAAGACTGGCCATTCTTATAAGCACAATCAAGCTAATTAACATATCAGTCACCTCACATTACAGTTAACATTTTTTGTCTGTGTGATAAGAACACTTTTAAGATCTACCTTTGTCTCATGAGAAAACAAACTACCCTCTTAGCAAATTTCAAGTTTGTGCTGTTGTTAACTATTGTCATGTGGTACATTAGCTCTTCAGAACTTATTCGGTTTGTGTAACTGAGGCTTGGTACCCCTTGACTACCATGTCCCCGTTTCCCCTTCACCTACAGTCCCTTTTCTTTGTTATTTTTAGAGCAATTTCAGGTTCACAGCAAACTTTGAACAGAAAGTGCGATGAATTCCCATATAACCCTTGCCTCTACACATATATTGCTTCCTCCCATCAACATGCCACACCAGAGTGGCACTTTAGTTACAACTGATGAACCCATATTGACACATTAGTTCTCAAATTCCATAGCTTACAGTGGGGTTTACTCTTGGTATTGCACAGTTTCTGGGTTTTGACAAATGCATGTATCCACCATTACGGTATCATACAGAATAGTTTTACTGCCCTTAAAATTCCCTGAGCTTTCTCTCCCCCCAACTCCTAGAAATTTTTGATCTTTTCACTGTCTCCACAGTTTTGTCTTTTCCAGAGTGGCAAAAATATAGTTGGAATCATACAGCATATAGCCTTTTCAGATCCGCTTTCACTTAGTAATAAGCATTTAGACTACATGTCTTTTAGTGGTGTGATAGCTCATTTCTTTATAGTACCGCATGGTATTCCCCTGTCTGGATGTACCACCGCGTTCTTTAAATCATTCACTTACTGAAGGATATCTTGGTTGCTTCCAAGTTTTGGCAACTATGAATAAAGCTACTCAGGTTTTCGTGTGAATGTTTAAGCATCCAGCTCCTTTGGGTAAATAGCATGATTGCTGGATTGTGCAGTAAGAGGATTTTAGTTTTGTAAGAAATTGCCAAACTGTCTTCCAGAGTGGCTATACCTTTTTGCATCTCCACCAACAATAAGGAAGAGTTCCTGTTGCTTCAAATTCTCACCAACATTTGGTGTTGTCAGTGTTTTTGATTTGTAGCCATTCCAGTAGGTTTGCTGTGGCTCACGCCTGTGGCTCAAGCAGCTAAGGCACAAGCCACATACACCTAAGCTGGCAGGTCGAATCCAGCCCGGGCCCGCCAAACAACAATGACAGCTGCAACCAAAAAATAGCCAGGCATTGTGGCAGGCACCTGTAGTCCCAGCTACTTGGGAGACAGAGGCAGGAGAATTGCTTGAGCCCAGGAGTTGGAGGTTGCTGTGAGCTGTGATACCACAGAACTCTACCCAGGGCGACAGCTTGAGGTTCTGTCTCAAAAACAAAAACAAAAAACAGGTTTGTTGTGGTAGCAACTAATTTTTAATTAAAGCAATATATAGTCTCAAACAGGTTTATAGATAATATGTTTTCACCAAGGTTCATAGCAGCACCATTCACAGTATTCAAAGGTGGAAACAACCCAAGTGTCCACCAATTGATAAACAGATAAAGAACTGTGGTATATATGAGAGTGTATGTAGTGAGAATAAGATGGAGTCAGGCTAGGGCTGAGACGACACAGCTGGTCTGGTCCATTTAGCTCCTATGTGACCTTTACCTCATGTCTGTCATTCCTGCTGTTTTTTTAAATTCAGGATTAAACTAATAGGGTATATCTTGAGTAGTTAAGGGCAATCATTTGAGAAGATTAACTTTTTTTTTTTGAGACAGAGTCTCACTTTGTTATCCTTGGTGAGTGCTGTGGCATCATAGCTCACAGTAACCTCAAACTCTTGGGCTCAAGCAATTCTCTTGCCTCAGCCTCCCAAGGAGCTGGGACTACAGGGCCCTGTCACCATGCTTGGCTACTTTTTAGAGATGGAGTCTCACTCTTGCTCAGATTGGTCTCAAACTCCTGAGCTCAAGCAATCCACCCACCTCAGCCTCTAAGAGTGCTGGAATTACAGGCATGAGCCACCATGCCCCGCCTGAGATTAACTTTTGAATTGGAATGTTGTTTTGAGTCATGGGTTATGCCAATTATAGTGTTTTTGTTTTTTTTTTTTTAATGTTTAATAAAAGAATTTTTAAAACCGCCAATTATAGTTTTTTAAGATAAAGTTTAACATGGCTTTTGCTTTGAACTACAGTTTTGGAAATGGAAGAACAGAACAGTCTTGGAGAGGCTACTCTCACTGTTCTCCAGAATTGTTGGCCTTCTGGCAGTTTGTTGGACCTGTCCCCGTCTCTGCCTATTGGCTGACAGTGACAGGCGGCTGGACTCTTTTTGTCCAGTAACATATACATACTATGGACAATGGATATTATTCAGCCATACAAAATAATGAAGTTCTAATACATGCTACAACGTGAAAGAACCTTGAAAATATGCTAATAAACCAGCCACAAAAGGAAAAATGTTGTATGATTTCACTTATATGAGGTACCTAGAATAGGCAAATTCATAGAGACACAAAGTGAAAGAGAGATTACCAGATACTGGGGGAAGAAGGGATAGGAAGCTAGTGCTTAAGAGGGTACAGAGTTTCTGTTTGGGATGATGAAAAGTTCCAGAAAGAGATAGTGGTGATGATTAGACAATGTTGTGGATATGTTTAATGCCATTGAATTGTATGTTTTGCTTTTTAATTTTTTTTTTTTTTTTTTTTTGAGACAGAGCCTCAAGCTGTCACCCTGGGTAGAGTGCTATGGCATCATAGCTCACAGCAACTTCCAACTCCTAGGCTCAAGCCATTCTCCTGCCTCCGCCTCCCAAGTAGCTGGGATTACAGGCACCTGTCACAACACCCAGCTATTTTTTTGGTTACAGCCATCATTGTTGTTTGGTGGGTCTGGGCTGGATTCAAACCTACCAGCTCAGGTGTATGTGGCTGGTGCCTTAGCCACTTGAGCCACAGGCGCTGAGCCTGCTTTTTAATTTTTATTATTGTTATGTTTTTAAGAGACGGACTCTCAGCCTATTGACTTGCTTGGAGTGCACTGGAGCAATTATAGCTTACTGCCACTTTGCACTTTGGGTTCAAAGTGCAAAGCCTCCAGGCCCACTAACTTTTTAGTTTTTTTCCAGAGACAGAGACTTGCTACGTTGTCTAGGCTGGTCTCAAACTCCTAGTTTCAAGGAATCCTGTTTCCCTCACCTCTCTAATCACTGGGATTATAGGCATGAGCCACCACACCTGGCTCGAAGTTGTACAAAAAGCCAAATAGGGCGGTGCCTGTTGCTCAGTGGGTATGTATTGGCCATGTACACTGAGGCTGGCAGGTTCGAACCCAGCCCAGGCCAGCTAAAACAACAATGACAACTACAGCAAAAAAATAGTCAGGTGTTATAGTCCCAGCTACTTGGGAGGTTGAGGCAAGAGAACTGCTTAAGCCCAAGAATTTGAGGTTGCTGTGAGCTGTGACGCCACAGCACTCTACCCAGGCGACAGCTTGAGTCTCTGTCTCAGAATAAATAAATAAATAAATAAAAAGCCAAATAAAGACTCAGGAGTATATATTACCTTATGTCTGTTTTCAGAGTACTAGTGAAAGACTGGAGTATTCCAGGATTGCTATTTGTTTTTTGTAGAGACAGAGTTTCACTTTATCCCCCACTGTAGAGTGCTGTGGCATCACACAGCTCACAGCAACCTCCAACTCCTGGGCTTAGGCAATTATCTTGCCTCAGCCTCCCAGGTAGCTGGAACTACAGGTGCCCACCACAACGCCTGGCTATTTTATTGTTGCAATTTTGGCTGGGGTTGGGTTTGAACCTGCCACCCTCCGTATATGAGGCCAGCGCCCTGCCCACTGAGCCACAGGTGCCACCCCCAGGATTGCTATTTGGCAACTACTGACAATCTGAAGGGAAAACATTAGGTTCCTAAGATTGCCCATTAGGACAATGAAATGTAAGTTGGATTTGAAATTTATATTTTAAAATGGAAGCTACAAAATAGTTATAAAGACATGACAAGTGAATATTTTCTATATTCTTTGGATGAGAAGAAGCTATAACTTCTCAGAAATTATGAAGGAAATTATCAACAAGTTTATAGAAAAAAATAAATTTTGAAAAAAATTGCTATGAGTAAAGTTAAAGAGAAAATAAACTGTGGAAATACATATAATGCATGTATGAAAGACAAACGATAAATAATCTTAATTTATAAAGTTCTTTTACAAGTTAATTTGAAAATAAACACCTTAGTCAGGTGCAGGTACAGTGACTCAGGCCTGTAATAACCAGCACTTTGAGAGGAATTCAGCCCAGGAATTCTAGGCTATAGTGAGCTGTGATCACATCACTGCATTCTAGCCTGGGGGACAGAGTGAGACCCTGTCTCTAAAATAACAAATATAGTGCTCATTTCAGCAGCACATATACTAAAATTGGAATGATACAGAGAACATTGGCATGGCCCATGTGCAAGCATGATATGCAAATTCATGAAGTGTTCCATATTAAAAAAAAATAAAATAGGTCAGGCACGGTGGCTCATGCCTGTAATCCTAGCACTCTGGGAGGCCGAGGAAGGTGGAATGCCTGAGATCAGCCTGAGCCAGAGCAAGACCTGTCTGTAAAAATAGTCAGGCATTGTGGCAGTCTCCTATAGTCCCAGCTACTTGTGAGGCTGAGGCAAGAGAATCACTTGAGCCCAAGAGTTTGAGATTGCTGTGAGCTGTGATGCTACAGAAATATACCCAGGCGTCAAAATGAGACTCTGTCTCAAAAAAATAGAAAAAACAAAACAAGGCGGCTTGGTGCCCATAGCTCAGTGGTTAGGGTGCTGGCCACATGCACTGGGGCTGGCGGGTTTGAACCTGAACCCAGCCAGCTAAAAAACAATGACAACTGCAACAAAAAATAGCCAGACATTGTGGTGGACGCCTGTTGTCCCAGCTACTTGGGAGGCTGAGGCTAGAGAATAACTTAAGCCCAAGAGTTTGAGGTTGCTGTGAGCTGTGATGCCACAGCACTCTACCAAGGGCAGCATAGTGAGACTCTGTCTCAAAAAAAAGGATATATATATATATATATATATATAATAAAATAAAAATAAAAAGTTTGATGGCTAAAGATATCAATAAACAATTGGAGAGGAAATACATATGGAAATAAATTTACTAAAAATTTTTAAAAAGCAGTATTATAACATACGTAATATCATTTTGACCTATACATTTGGCCAATTTTTAAAGAACAATAATACTCAGGATTGGAGAAATTTGGAAAATATTTTTTATGCAATTCTGGTGTGAGTATAATGTAAACTTTTTTATGAAGCCCTCATCGTGTAGAAATTTTAAAATTACAAATTATCATAACCTTAATCTTGTGCAAAGATAGATGCTACTCACACTGCCATTTATATTTACAAAACATTGCAGATTTAGCTGGGCATTGTGGCAGACAACTATAGTCCCATCTACTTGGGAGGGTGAGACAAGAGGATCCCTTGAACCCAGAAGTTTGAGATTGCTGTGAGCTAGGCTGAGGCCATGGCACTCTAGCCTGGGCAACAGAGTGAAACTCTGTCTCAAAAAACAAAACAAAACACTACAAATGATCTAAAAATCTTTCAGTATAAGTAAAATAGAATGTGGTGATATATAATAGAATTTGGGGAGACAGTGAAAATGATAATGTGAACTAACTACACGGGGGAGGTGTCTAATCCATTGAGAAATGAAAAAATGCAAATCATACAAGAAAATGTAGAGTGTGATACCTATTTTTGTATTATAACATCTATATATAGTTTTAAAAGACAAAACACATATATACAAAGAGAATGGAGAATCCCCCCCAATACACACACACACACACACACACACACACACACACACACACTTCCCCTAACTGCTTCACTCATGCCAACTCTGAGTAAGTACTGTGTGGGGGGCTATATTTCTGGAGAATATGCAAGATTCAAACCCACATTATCTTCTATTAATTTTCCCTTAGGAATAGAGTAAAGAATATTTTTGAAAAACATATTGCATGTTTTTATTTAATTGCTGTCTGTGTTTGACTTTCCACTGGAATTTCAGAATGGTCTCTCCTCAATCAACTCCACCACACATGGTTGTGGTTAGTCTCCACTCACAACATGTTGCAGTATCTCGGTTCTTCCAACTAGCAGGGATATCCCCACCAAGTACATGCTTGGGTGACACGTCTGTGGAAAGTAAAGAGGTTTTAATTGTAATAGTAGTGACAGTGTAAGCGGAGCAAATGTCCTAAAGCATAAATAACACTGTGATTTGTTCATAGAAAATTGACAAAAAAGTTCTTTTATTGACTAAAGTGACATCGCCATATGACAGAATCACATATCACTATACATGATCAAATCAATGAACTTTTGTACTCTATTAGAATCCACTGGTCTTTCTTATACTTTGAATGGATCTTTCATACAAGCATGATTTTGTAACATCATGCCTTGGTCATCTGAAAAACACTGGTTCACTGAGTCATGCAGATCTTCTAAATGTTGAAACATTTTATTATGCAGTATCAAACAACCACATTATCATCACCACTGGTCTCATCAGAAAAACTTTAAGTATTGGGAAACAGATATACACTTTTGCCAGAATTCTATTTTATGTGATATATCTTTTTACTATTGAGCAATAAATATGATCAGTTGTTTTCCTGGAAGTGACAGCTCCCTTCATTCATTTTTGAGAAAATGGCTGCCAGATATACAGTCAAAAAAGCCATTGTTTGACTATCATTCATTCTTTTAAGCAGAAATAGCTCCGTAAGAAAAGCAGCTAGTTTTAGTTCATGACTCAAACAGCTGTACTGGGGCTTTTTCTGGAGATGATCCTCACGCTTCTGTGCAGAGCATAAGTAGTTTCTGTGTACTTTTTATTTCATCAGACAGAATGCTAAAAAGACACACACTCAAAAGTAAAGACTTAATATAATTAATCATTTCTGCTGTTTCATCAAGGTCATTCTTTTCTTTTCTTTTTGAGACAGAATCTCTGTCGCCCTGGGTAGAGTGCTGTGGCATCACAGCTCCAACCTCAAACTCTTGCACTCAAGCGATTCTCTTGCCTCAGCCTCCCAAGCAGCTGGGACTACAGGCACCCACCACAATGCCTATTTTGTTGTTGTTGTTGCTGTCGTCATTATTATTTAGCAGGCCCAGGATGGGTTCAAACTTGCCAGCCCCAGTGTATGTGGCTGGCGCCCTAACCACTGAGCTATGGGTGCCGGGCCCATTTATTTTTATTTTTATTTATTTATTTTTTTGAGACAGAGTCTCACTATGTCACCCTCAGTAGAGTATGGCGTCACAGCTCATAGTAACCTCAAACTCTTGGGCTTAAGAGATTCTCTTGCCTCAGCCTCCCAAGTAGCTGGGACTACAGGCGCCCGCAGCACTGCCCAGCTGTTTTTTTGTTATTGCTGTCATTGTTTGTTAGCAGGCCCTGGCTGGGTTCGAACCCACCAGCCCCAGTGCATGTGGCTGGTGCCCTAACCACTGAGCCCCCACATTGCATCTAATTCTCATGTCTTCTTAGGCTTTTGTTGGTTGTGACAGTTTCTCCCACTTTATTTTTGGAACTTTGACAATTTTAAGGAGGGTTGGACAGGCATTTTGTAGGATGCTCCTCTACTAAAATTTTTTTCTTGTGATTAGACTGGGGTCTGGGGAGGAAGACCCTAGAGGTAAAGTGCCATTTTCATCACATCATATCAAGGGTACTGCATTAATTTCCTAGGGCTATCGTAAAAAGTGCCAACAACATAAATTTCCACTCTTGACAGTGAGAAATCTGGCTCTACCATTTACCATCTATTAATGTTTACTTAATTATTCAGTTCCCATGTGCATGTAACAGGCATGGCAGAATATAGATGAGTATAATACTGACGTGCAGTTCCTTTCGTCTTTCATCTTACAAACTCCATTTGTTTCCAAAATTATGTTAGGTCAGCCCCTTTCCCCCCACCCTCTTCACTGAGCTGGTTGGACAGTTAGACTATCTTGCTGCAGTCTGCATTCTTTCCTGGGATATCCTAGCCTCCTAAGTGATTTTTTTTCTTTTTTGAGACAGGGTGTCTTGCTCTACTGCCCAGGCTAGAGTACCAAAGAGTCATCATAGCTCGCTGCAGCCTGAAACTCCTGGGTTCAAGTGATCCTTCTGCCTCAGCTTCCCGAGTGCCTGCAGCAACACTCAGCTACTTTTTCTGTTTTTAGTGGAGGAGTCTCACTCTTGCTCAGGTCAGTTTCAAACTCCTGACCTCAAGCAATTCTCCCACCTTGGCCTCACAGAGTGCTAGGATTACAGTTATTAGCCAACACACCTGGCTTCTTTGCCCATTTTATTTAATTAATTAATTTATTTTTTGAGATAGAGTCTCACTATGTCGCCCTTGGTAGAGTGAGGCGGCGTCACAGCTCACAGCAATCTCAAATTCTTGGGCTTAAGCAATTCTCTTGCCTCAGCCTCCCAAGTAGCTGGGACTACAGGTGCCCGCCAAAATGCCCAGCTATTTTTCTGTTGCAGTTGTCATTGTTGCTTAGCAGTTCCGGACTAGGTTCAAACGCACCAGCCTTGGGGTATGTGGCTGGCGCCATAACCACTGTGCTACGGGTGCCTAGCCATTATTTTCCCATTTTAAAATTAGTTTTTTTTCTTACTGTTGAGTTTTAAGGACATCCAGATTTTGGTTTCTAAATACCATTTTTGACTAAAAAAAAAAAAAAACAAGACTAGAGGCCGGGTGTGGTGGCTCAGGCCTATAAATCCTAGCACTCTGGGAGGCCAAGGCCAGTAGATTGTTTGATCTCTAGAGTTTTAGACCAGCCTGAGCAAGAGCAAGACCCCATCTCCAAAAAAATAGCTGGGTGTTGTGGTGGGGGCCTATTGTCACAGCTACTTGGGAGGCTGAGACAGGAGGATTG
>CAUYPK010004550.1:0-42071 GCA_963574355.1 Loris lydekkerianus
GAACATATTCTTCTTAGCAAAGTATCTCAGGAATGGAAGAAAAAGTATCCAATGTACTCAGCTCTACTATGAAGCTAAATTATAGCTTTCACATGAAGGCTATAGCCCAACAATAGCAAAAGACTATGGGGAAAGGGCCAAGGGAGGGGAAGGGAGGGGGGAGGTTAGTGTGGAGGGAGGGTAATGGATGGGGCCACATCTACGGTGCATCTTAGAATGGGTACAGGCAGAACTTACTAAATGCAGAATACAAATGCCTACATACAATACCTAAGAAAATGCCATGAAGGGTACACTGAACAGTTTGATGAGAATACTTCAGATTACATATGAAAGCAGCACATTGTACCCCTTGATTGCACTAATGTACATAGCTATTATTTAACAATAAAAATAAATAAATTAAAAAAAATAAAAAATAAAAACAAATTTCTATTCCATTATTTAAAATAGCATTTTATGGAAAGCTAATATATTCTTAGATCTTATCACATTTAATTTAGCATGTGTGGTTTTGTGGTCCCTGCCTACGGGTTACTTGTCTGGTATGTAATCATGTATTTCTACACAACAGCATTTTAAAATATCCTAATCCAAAGTAAGTTCATTGCTGTCCAGATATTCAATAGGCTGGAATTTTAAACAAAACCAAAATAAACATAAATATTAAAATTTAAATGTGTAGATAATTAACAAATTCATAAAAATTAAAAACTAAAATGTTACTTATAATGTTCAATTAAAACAGGGCACTTATTTACAATTAGATCTTGCAATAAAATTTAAAAATATATGAAATAACTCTCAAAAGATTCAATGACGTGTAAATGAGTATTAGGAATAGAGCTTTTCATGTGTAATTTACCAGCATTATCCTATATGTTATGGGAAATCAATGAATACTGAAATGGGGGCTTCAAATTGTTTAGCAGAATTATTTTTAATGCCTTCTTTTGTGGTGTTGTCCTCTGATTTAGGAAAGCAGTTGCATATATTGTTAACTAAGTTAAGCTGAGATGAGTTCATTGTGTGTCCAACATATAAAATGAAAACTCACTTTTGAATGTCAAATGGTCTTTTATTTCTCCACCTTGAGATTCATGTCTCTCTTTTTTTCCTTCTATATTTCATCTCTGCTTGTTCTTTCAACCCCCTTGGAGTGTAGCCAGACCCTGCAGACTACAGGGTGAATTCACCAGCCTAATTCCTGTTTGATCCTCTTCCCTACATGTGTCTGTTTCTTTGCAGGCTGCCTACTTGTCAAATCATTCTTATGCTTCAAAACTTTATACATAATTTTTAAATAAGCTGAGCACATCTCAGGGCCACAATGAATTTTTCACAAGTTAATCACAATTAAATAGCATAAACGCTATAGCTTATGTGTTTAACATTGCAAGGAAAAATAGATCATGTATTGAATCAATTGTAACCAATTAGATTCAAAATACTCAAATTATAGGTGAAAGGAAGCTGCGTGTATTTTCCTTTGAATTAAATAAGTAGACTTAAGAATAGAGCTCAAAAATGTGTCTAGAATTTATAAGCAGATATATTTTGAGTATTTGGCTAAAAAAGCAAAAAGCACAATCAATATATATTATGCAAGGGATTATTACACCATGATACGCAAATATTCTCATTTTTGTCTGGCAAAACGAGAATTAATATTTTCTCATTTTGTCCCTTTTTTGCCTGGGAGAAAAAAATGTAGTCCTCTCTCTGAAGTCTTTACTGTTTTTATTTATTAAAAGGAAGATATTCTATAATCAGAGATGTTTTATAAAACCTGGCACTTGTCATTGAGGGGGGAAAATAGTTCCTTAGCTCTGTGCCTTACACAACCTAGGCATAAAATAGCTGTAAAGAAATGCAATATCTCTTGGGTCTTCGAGGTTAAATCATTCACTTTAAAGTCTCTTTAAACCATAATGAAAATACACTAATCAATAGGAAGAATTTCATTTTAAAAAATATTCTCAGTAGATGATAAATGATGTTACTCTTGAGAAATTTTATAGAGAATTACAAGGCCATGCTAGGACTGAAAAAATATCTATAATATGGACTAGAATAATCCATCGTAACCAAGTCTAGTAAAGGTCAGATAAAAAAGAATTTAAGTAAACTGTACACTTTTATAAGCTATTGTTAAGGTCACCTCAAGTTAATAATTTTTAGTTCTAGAGTAGTAATAGAAAGAAAGGGCAGATATGTCCAGAAAAGATAAAGAATAGTAAGTACTTTTTGTCACAAAGCAGGAAACATTTTCATTCTCAGATATGTTTACCATTAAGAGTTTTAAGTTTATTTGCCCAAAACTTGTTTATTAAAATTATATCAAAACAATAAGAATAATGAGAAATAAATTTGCAAACCAACTTCTCTAAATCTGTGAATGTTTTGTAACCCAAAACCAGGACACCTGAGGAAGGCCTGTCAAAGATCAAACCAAGGGGAGTGAGGATACTGCGGGAAGGTGAACGCAGTTGCAGACCTCAGAATTAATTAGCACAGAATATTTGTTCAAAATGATAACACTTCATGAGAGGAAAAAGCAAAAATCAGCAGAGTGTTGTTCATAGCAATCGGAATGGCATCCTGAAAGCTGGTTGCAGGAGATATCCTAGACATCATAGAAGGAAAGAAAAACTGGATTTGAACAAGAAAGTATGCAGACATATTTTTCATGCAGACATATTTTTCATGCAGGCTGCCACTCAGAACTCATGAAAGAGGATACTAAATTATGGGCAAACCAAAAACTGCTGATCTCTGTCATTTGGAAAAAACTATAATGAATGCCACAACTCCCAGTCCTCATGCACTCCACATCCCTTCCACTACACACACACTCTCACACACACACGTATATGAAATTTCTTGATTGGTAAAAATTATTTTTGGCTCCAGAAAACTGCTGTGACCCTTCATGGAAATACCTACTCTTAAAACAATTTCCTTCCTTCCTTCTTTCCTCCCTCCCTCCCTCTCTCTCTTTCTTTCTTTCTCAGTCTGACTCTGTCACCCTGGGTAGAATGCTGTGACATCATAGCTCACAGCAACCTCAAAGTGCGGGACTTGAGCAATCCTCTTGCCTCAGCCTCCCAAATAGCTGGGACTACAGCTGTTCGCCACTACACCTGGCTAGTTTTTCTATTTTAGTAGACATGGGGTCTCACTTTTACTCAGGCTGGTTTCCAACTCCTGAGCTCAAGCAATCCACCTGTCTTGGCCCCCACAGTGCTGGGACTACAGATATGATTTCCTGGCCTAAAACAATTTCCTCTTTATCTACACTCCTTCGTTATATAATCTAATTCAGTGATATGTTTTAACACTGTTTCCATTCTGGTGATTCTTTATTTGTATCTTGCTCTTATATCTCTTTGAAAGTAGTATTTTTTCCTCAGCTTTAAATAACATTTATTATCCCATAGTTTCCCTTCTTTAAGAGTTTGAGAGTAGCTTAGCTGCGTGATTCTGACTTATGGTGTCTCCGTAGGTTGTAGCTAAGACATCAACTTGGGGTGCAGTCATATTAAGCTTGCCTGAGTTTGATTAGGGTTGGAGGATGCCCTTCTAAGATATCTCACTCAGACAGTTGTAGTAAGAATGCCCGCATTTCTATGTGATTGTTGTTAGGGGATTTCAATTCCTTGCCATCTGGACCTCTTGATGGAAAATCTTGAGTATTCTTAGACATGACATCTCGCTAATGATTGCACAGAGAGAGAAAATGTGAGCAAGGAAAAAAGCACAATGTCTCTAGGACGTAATGACGCTTCATCACTTCCGCCATATTGTAATTTTTTGGAAAATAGTCACTAAGTCCAGCTCCGAAGAGAAAAGGGATTTGATTAGATCTTTTGATAGGAGGATTTGTTGGAATTGGATTCTTGTATTCAAGGTTTGGTTCACCCTTGGAAGTCTAAAAGGCATCTTTCTTTTAACAAGCCCAACTCCTAGCTCATAATTTCACTCCAACCAAACTTAATTTGCTCCAGCCTTTTCCACATCAGGACACAGAAACTCCTGTTTTCCTGCTTAAACCTTGGAACCATCTTTACCATCTCTTTCCCTCAATTTTATTTCTTCAAAAAACCTGAGAGCTCTACCTTAATACAGTATCCAGAATTCAGTTATTACTCACCGCTTACATCAGCCCAGGTAACCTTGACAACTTGTGAAATTTTACTGTATTAATATTTCATACTTCCATTCTTGCTTCTCAAAATATTTTCCACAATTGATCCTGAAAGTCATTTCAAATTCTAAGTTTAATCATGTCATTTCTACTCTTAAAACCCTTCAGTGACTCTTTCTAATTCATAATAAAATTTAAACTTCTTACCTTGGCTTATACATCTTACCATAATCTTTCTCATCATTAACGATGTACCTTCATCTCCATCTAAAGTTGTTTTCTTACTATTCTCCAACTGCTGTGTGTATCCCATTTAAGCACTTCCCATGGACTTATTCTCTCTCCCTGTAATACTTTTCTCACAGATGTTCCATACACAGGATGTACTAACATTCTTCAGAAATGTTTCATCATTGTTTCTCCAAATAGCTTGCTAGAGAGTTCTTTTCTAAACATCTCTTTTAGGATATTAAGAACTTTTACTCTGTAGTTTATTATGATGTGTCATTCTCCTTTATTGGGTGACACTGCCTCACTGATGTTATAGTGCATCCTGATTCAGAGCAGACATATTTTTCTGAAGAAACTTGTTCCAGCCAATTGCAATCTACCTGGCACTGTAACTGATACATTATAAAACCATTTTATCATTTTACCAAACCAGCTGATTCAGGATGGTGGGAAACATGGTAAGGCTAGTGAATTCCATGAAAATTGGCCCATTGCCAGAATTGTTTTGGTATAAAGTGAGTACTTTGTTTAGAAGCAATATTGTGTGGGATAACTTGACCGGAGATAAGACATTCTGAAGATCCATACATTGTAGTTTTGGTATAAATATCGTATTCAGGAGAGAAAAGTCTCTAAAGTATCTATCTAGGAATAACAAAACGCTGCCCCTTTCATAGTGGAAGCAGAGCAATCAGCCTGCTACCTGGCCAGTAACCCTAGAGTGTGGTGCAATACTGGGGACTCCATGTTGGTCTCTGTTGCTGGCATATTGATCACTCATTCATGATTATAGATGGGTCAGCTTTAGTGAATAAAAATCTATATTTCTGAGCCTTGTACAACCTCTGACTCTGCCATAATGGCTGCTTTGTTAATGAGCCTATTAAGTGATGATAGGGGTGGCTGGAGAAAGAGGCTGGTTAGTATCCGCTGAACACATTATCCTATCAATTTAATTATTAAAATCCTCCAGGATGATCACCCATTCGTAATCATTTATAGGAACACGAGTATATTCATTTTTTGCCCATTTAGAAAAACCATTGCATATTCCTCTTCCCAAACTTCCTGTCACTAATATAACAATTATGTCCCTTCTAAGCCCTGACAATCCAGCCAAACTGGATACAGCTAATGAATAAGATTGAAATTATATATCTGGCCATTTCTCTTTCCAAACAAGGTGAACAATCCTGCCTGCTGGGAAGATTTCCTTAACCTCTGTCCTTCAGGGAAGTTCCAGGAAGGAGCTGTAGTGCTACAGCTGTCCACCTTCAGGTGAGGATGACACTGTGTAGAAACAGAGGTACCCAGGCCTGAATCATCTCCTCCTCTATCAACTGATCCCTGTGAACTTTCCAAAATGCCATGGATGTGGTCTGGGAGAGAGAAGACAGGATACAGCAGTGGAGACCAGGGGCATTTGAGCTACGTTTTTAATGTAACTTTTGCCTTCAGAGTCTTTTAAGGGCCAATCACATATATACGGCCTCCATTTGATGACAGAGTATTTTTGTACATACCCCACTTTACTACTTAGTGGGTTAGTTAATACCCAGTTTGTGATGGGTAGCTCAGGTCACATGGTAATTTTTTGGTCCATAGATAAGTGTCAATCAATGGCATGCAAGAGCCCTTTATCAAGAGTAGTTATTCATGAAAGCTTTGCTTTAAAATCATACAGTTCTGTCCTTTGATTCATCCATGGGACTCATGAAAGTCACCAAAAACCATCCCTATCTGCCATTGTCACCTCTCACAGCATTGGATGTGATGAGTCATATGGCCCAGGTGGCAGAGTAGTTTGCACACTAGCCTGTGCCTCTCTGAGGACCTTCTCTTATTCTGAAGCCCACTCAAAACAAGCATATTTCAGGCCACACTCAAGAAAGGGCCAGAGTAACAAACCCACATGAAAAATATGTTGCCTCCCCAAAGGCCACCCTGCAGAAGGAGGATTGTTCCTATTTCTTGGTTGTAGAAGGGGCCAGATGCAACAACTGCTTCTTCACCCTAAAAGGAAAATCTCCACAACGCATGCCACATCACTGCCTCCCTACACATTGAACTGAGGTAGAAGTGTTCTGAATTGTAGTTGAATTTATTTCCCATTCTAGTACACAAATGTCTTACCAGTAAGTGTAGATTAGCTGTCACTTCTTATTCACTAGGTCCACATTAGCCTAATATTTTCAATATAATGGACTAATGTTATAATCAGTGAAAGAGCAAAACAAAATTTCTTAATATTTTTTTCCTGCTGTAACGAAATGCCTAAAACTGTGTAATTTTTAACAATATAAATTTATATTTTACTATTTTTAAGTCCGGAATGTCCAAGATCAAGGCACAGGCAGATTAAGTATCTTATGAGTCGCTTGCTGCTTTCAAGATGGCACAGTGTTCTGCATCCTCCACAGAGTAGGAAGACTGTGTCTTCACATAGCAGAAAGGATAGAAGTGGGTGAGTCTGCTTCCTCAGGTCATTCCATATGGACCCCAATCTTGTCCATACATGTTCTTCCTTCATGATGTAATCACCTCCTAAAGGCTTTTATTAATACCACATCTTAGTATTATCAAATTGGTGATTTAATTTCAACACATGAATTTTCAAGGGCACACTCAGATCATAGATGCAATCAAGATCACTGTGAAATAAATTATAACTTAGGACTGAAGAGTTAATATACATTGAGATAGAAGAGTAAAAGTGTATTGCCTGCATCCCCAGTGGAAGATGATCTCCTTCTTAAGAGCCTATGTGCAGGTATGAAGAAGAATATGTTTCCAAGATTAATAGCTGCATACCAGGTAAACCGGGTGAATTAAAATGTGAAGCAATGAAAATACACCTTGTACAACAGCTGCAATTAACCAGGTTAATAATCTCCTAACATTCTCCAAGGTCTATCTGTCTTCTGCATAGGCCAAGTAGAAGATTTGAATGGGAATGTGGTGAGAATCAATACATTTGCATCTTTCAAGTTACTCAATGATGGTTTTACTCTCTACAATCATTCTAAAAATAGGGCATTGCTTTTGGTTTATTATGTTTCTAGTCAGAGGCAGTTGCAATGGCATTCACTTGGCCTGTAATATTAATAATATAATACCCTTCACTCCAGAGGTCAGTGAACTGAAGAGGGACTGTGCCAGGCTCTATTCCATTTATAACTTTTGGAACTGAGCAAACAACCACAGGGGACCCCACTAAATCTATTGAGAGACGGATATGAGCTAAGACCCTTGACTTATATAAGTCCCTACTCTAAATGGAGGTTAGAGATATTGAATGAGTGGATTTGTCATAAATATCTAAACCCACACTGGCATTTTGGGTTTCCTGGAATTAATGTGCCATTATTGCCAAAAGGTCTAAGTTTATTCTTTACTCCAGTGTACAGTTATCCCGGTAAATTAGGTCCCTTTGGGGAAAATTGGGGAAAATATCAACAATATAAATTTTCAGTAGTGTACCAAGGTCTTTCTTCAAGGAAATCTAGCCTTTACTTTATTCAGAGAGTTCTGGGTCAGTAAACTCATTCAAATCTGGGAATTGCTAGAGGGACCCTGACTCTGCCTTAGACTTTGTTCATATAATCTAGAACTTTTTTTTCTGCTTTAAAAGATCAAGCAAGAATTCAGCAAGATGCCTATTTATTTCACTTGAAGGAACACAGTGGTCAATTAGCCAATGACTATATGAGTACTTTGCTTTTTGCATTGACTCTGCAGATCATTAAGTTAACTACCTCTCCTTGCATTTGTCAATTGAGTGATGCCACTTTCTTTCCCCTACTGCCCTAGAAGAAATTACTACATCCCGTTTAGATTTCCTAACTCAGTGACTGCATTTCCTGCTAGAAGATCTGGCCTATAGAGAAGAGGGTCACAAATGCTGGGACTTCTCTCACAAATTTGTTTCTCACAGTATTGGAGAAAGTTGTATCTTCTGGACCCTCCAGAAGAGGGTGGGTGAGTGGTTCTCAAAAGACAAATCCACTCATTCAAGTATCTCTAAGCTTTTGAATCCCCTTTTCTATATTAAGACGTTTGGAAATTTTAATTTTTTCACAGTAGACCACCTTTTGGTCCGTAACTCAGCCAAACAACCAAAGAAACTCAGACCTTTCTACCTCCATCGGTTGTAACATTAAATGCAAAATTTCTGCTAAATGAGAGCTCACATCAACAAATTCTTTGGAGCTGATCCAGTTTTATATTTCTTCACCAATATGCCACACCACCAGTATACATTCTCTCCATATTCTTATCTGTATAAATGGGGAAAGTCATAGATCTTCTGAAGTGTAACATGCTTTTTCACAGGTCACACATTACACCTTTAGGAGCCTGCTAGAAAATTAGTCTAGTTAGAGGTGTAGAAAAAAGAGGGATGGTAGAAGTGGGACCTGAGAAGAACATTGTCTCAACTCAAATGGTAACTGCCTCAGGGGAGGTCATTACAGTTTTCTTAAGCAATGTAAACTTCATCTCCTTGAAAAGAAGTAGAAAGGTCAATGCCAGTCTGAAAGGAGAGGCCAGGACTACTAGGGCGGAGGAGATGGCTACCTCTGGAGGTTGGGAGGCCACTACTGGTGGGGTGGGAGACCATTTCCACTAAACTCAATGTCTTCAGATTCACCAAGAGCTTTCCATATGTCCCCATCTTGCCTTAGAAGATCTTATTTTTACCCAGTCAATGCCTTCACTTTAACAGTAGACACCCTTGCAAGGCTGAAAGGTCCATGTGTGTTGTGTTTTAGCCAGTTCTAGAATAAGATTTTGTGTTTTAATTTCAAAAAGTTCAGCTCTGCAGACACAGAAGATAAGAATCTCTTTCAGGGCGTACAAGGAATCTCTTATGTGATTATGCAGCACCTGAGCTGGGAATTCGAATCCCTGAGCTCATCCTTTTCTTTCACTATTAGGGCAACCAGATACTATCATTACATTCATTCTTTTTCAAAAAATGTCTGAAAATATCACATACAGAGTAGCCTGGCTCTTTGCCCCATATAACTGGATGAATAGGAATATCCAATGCAGATATATAGTGTATCTCTATTGCCATATCACACCATAATCATTAGGGTTTCTTTACTAATGAAGATAGAGTGATTAACATCTTTAACTCTAATCAGATTAGATAGTCAATTCCAGGAACCCCAAGAAACTCATCTTTAATATTCTGTTCCTCTAGAACCACTCTTGGACCCCAAATCTCTATTATTCAGGGTTTTCTAAATAGTAAATAAAGCAGGTTAATAGTCATCTGGGAGTGAGGAGGTAGCAGCTGTAAGGAAGAAAAGGATTACAAAGGAGCTTTAGAAAATATAGATACGTTTATCTTTATTCTTGTAACTGCATCACAGATGTATATGTGCCAAATTTTTTTTAAATGTACAAATTTTAATACATGTAATTTAGTATGAATTATATCACAATAAGCCATTTTAAAAATATAGGTATGATGAGCAGTGCTATATTCTCTGCAAAGTAGTGAGTAAGCACACCCAAACCTAGTATGTGGGAGCTGTATTTTTCCTTCCGAGGGAGAATTTCTACATAAATTGTTTGGAATTCTTTTAAATGGCAGATTTGTTGTATATCCTCATTTATTTGTCAATTTGTTATTTATTTATACATCTTGAGAATCAGTATAAAAGATTAAAAATAAACAATTGACCTGGTCACCACACACAAGTCAATCATCTCAAAAACATGCACTGAAATTTCTTCCTCCAAATATGACCTCAGAAATCTAACCCCTTAATCAAGGGGTTGGTTAATCCAATGACTTGATTAAATAATCCTTAGGCTATAAATTATGCTGTATTACAATTGATACATTTGTTAGTATTATATTTATTTTTGAGAATTATAAAATACAATTTATAAGTAACAAATATTTCTATGAGAAAATGCACACTTGCTTTATAAAGTTTGCACTTCAACCATAGCCTTAAACGCCTAGGAGCATTATTTTCACAATGTGGTCAAAAATTCTTTCCTGGACTGTAGAATGTTATACCGTCATTTGAGTAATTATGGCAATGAGATAACAACTAAATTAAGGAAGGTGTGACAGCTTGGCAGTGCTTTTTCCCTTATTCTACAATCAACCATGATATAGTAAGTGGCTCAGGACAAATTTGATAGTAGACCTCACAGAAGGTTACAGAAATAGAGAGACATTCAAAGCCAGCTTTCACCCTTTCACCCTGGGTAACTTCTCATCAAGAATCATCTGATTAGCTGAGAAGCTACAAAAAAGTGCAAATCGTGCCATTTCTTTGAGAACTTACATAGCGATTATGAAGTTGACAGTGAAGGGAGAAAGACAAGTGCGACAAGAATGTAAAATACAAAGGAGGGCAAAAAGTGTATACACAATTTGTGAAAGGAAAAACTGTATTCAGTAATGTACACAGTTATGATCTAATTGAAAAAAATTGTAATACCAATATATGCTGACACCATCTGTTATCTTGTATATTGTATTTTGTGTCTCCTGTAATTTTAGAGTCAAACATGACTTGAGTATTACAATTTTAATACAGTCTTTTCCTTTTATAAAATGTGTGTACATTTGTGGCATTCTCTGTTTATCAGAAGAGAAGAAAGAACCGTAGCATAGGAGTAAAATGGTTCTCACCTCTAAAAGGGAAATCTTTCTGTGAAATGACAGCCTAGTTATGTTTCATTGTTATACGTAGCAACTTCCTGTGGGTTGTTACGTGGATACATAACTTATAGAATAGCGTACAGTTGAAAGATTGCAAACACTGACCCTGCAAGAATTTAGCTTCATCAATCACTGTTTATTTCTCTCCACATTTAAACTGTGGGCAAAGCCCAGAAACCAGTCACTGCAGGAAAGCTCTCAGGAGGCAATTTTAGAGTGATGTAAGTCACTCTAGAGGAAGTTAGAAGGAAATTTCTCTTAGCAGGAGATACTGAAATTTATGCTACTGGATCATGATAACGCAGGATGGCAAACAGTCAGCAGAAAAAATTCTAGAATCCCTTGTGATCATAACGAACGTAAAAAGAATGAGGATGTGTAAAAGTCAAATCCCATAGATGAAACATCTATTTCCATTAAGCTGAATTGAATTACCAAATACAAAACTATTTTAAGTACATCAAAACTAACAAAAAGATGGGGAAAATGTAGTGATGAGTTGTAACAACAGAAGTGAAAATTTCTTTGTCTCTAAAATCAAATTTTGTAGCCTGATGTTGCACATAGATATATGAATATGTACATATATAAAACGTGTCTATATATAAACATATACACACATATTGAACAACTATTCATGAAAGAATTGGACTGTTGTACCATAGTGATGGCAAATATAATGAAACTGACTCTAAAGATGTATAGAGAAAGCAGAAATGGGATGAACAACTTTGCTCCTAAAGTGTTTTCTAGGAGTGAGGATCAATGTTGTGAATTGTTATGGCCAGTGTATTAGAGCTTCCTCTGGAGTCACTGTAAACCATATTAAAAATAGCGTGGGAATTTCCCTGTAGAATCTTTGATTAAGAAAATAGAAAATATATTATTAACAATTCAACTGTGTTTTATTTTACTGAATTAATGAGAATAATGTGCACTCTGGGGCCAGAAGTGAATACAATTCATGCTTACTGAAAGTTCATTTTGAATCTTTGATTCTAAGTTCTTTATCCACATAAGCTTGCTTTAAACATTAGGTTTAAACATTACCTACAAATTGCTTCACTTGTTGTTCAATAAATGTAGTTTTCTTTCTTATTTGAAGGAATAAATCTAATCATCATTGATACTTCATTTGTATCATACATACAATTTACATACAACAATGGCGTGATTGGTGAGTAGATATAATTGTATACTTTTTTAGTACATTTAACAAAGTATATCTGTCTACAAATAATTTTTTGTTATGATCAACCTATAGAAAATGAACTAAATCAACCAGTAAACATTTTTTTTAATAAAATAATCTTTGCTGATCATTTCTGGTACAGAGCTTCAAAAATCCTGCATTTCCTGAATGGCATGACTGTCTTACTTACCCTAGGGAAGTGATTCCTGCTGCTAGATGGCTGCAGGACAGGCCTCGTTGTCAGAAGAAGCAACCACATGATTAGAGAGGGCGGAAATTCCCTGCAGACCTCCAGGAAGGGGAGGAGAGACAGAGATGAAGTTGACACACGGCCCTGATTTAATCAGTCATGCCTGTATAAGAAACCTTTATCAATACTTGGAATAATGTGGCTGGGAGGGATTCCTAGATGGGAACATCAGCTCTCCCTGACTACAGGAGGCAGGTGAGGGTTTGTGCCCCTTTCTGAAGGGGAACTTGCCCCATTTTTCTCTTCTGTTTGAATGTTGTGAGTCATATCCTTCTTGATAAGACTATAACTGGAAGTATAGTACTTTCTGTGAGTTCAGTGAATTATTTTTGTGAATAGCAGCCTTAAAGGGGGTCCTAGAGACCCTGGAATTTTCAGGTAATTCAGACAGAAGTGTGCACAGCCAGAAGTCCCTTCCCCTGGCCTGTATCTGAATTGAGGGTAGTTTTGCTGGGAACTGTCCAGTCACCTGCTTGTGGGCTCTGAGGTTAACTCCGTATAGTTAGTGTCATAATTTAGGACTTTGCCTTTAACTTGTGAAATCTAACACAATTTGGGTAATTAGTTTCAGAATTGAATTGAATTATAGGACAGTAAGTACACCTGAGAAATTTGTTTTTCAGAACGTAACACTTTTATTATTTAGTTCTTCTGTATTTTTGTGAACTTCACAGGATTCGTTGAAAGCCATACCTCCTCTCCTTGGTCACGTTCTTTGGCAGCACATCATTGCAGTGCCGTCACCTTCAGAAGACTTCAACATGCGAGTGGATGATCCTTTCCTGACATTGATTCTCAATTTGTAAGTCTTTTTTATTTCTACTTCCACCTCAGTTACGTACTTCTGTTTACCCCTCATAATATTTTCACCATTAAAAACTTCATTGCATCCAGTGATCTCACCAAAACCATGCAATCCTTCCCTGTACTTAAAAGTATTCTTTAACCATCTAAGATCTCAATCCATTTATTGTCTCACTTTCTGTAAACCCGTTGGCCTTCCTCTTCCTCCTAATTAACTTGTATGTTAATGTAACTATGTACAACCATAATAATTTTTTTGTAAATATATTCATCCTTTCAGCTTTTCCATATCACACTCCAACTGTCAATCAATACATTTACAGTAATATTTTTTCCACTTTGTAGCTAAACAGTGATGGAGAAAAATCATACAATTGGTTATGTCAGTTGTATATTCTAATATCATGATTATTAATTATAAATCCATATGAGTCCTATCCCCTTTGGATCCCTCTTACTACCCAGTAATATAATTTTTTATCACTACCAGAGCCTTTCACTCCATTCCCTGAACTGGTATTCCATTTTCTAAACTATCCTCACTGATCCTTGACAAGCACAACCACTAATGAATAGCTGTTGGAATTTCCCCATGAGTTGCTGAGTTAATATGAGCCTCGCCATCCTTAAATCTATAAACTCACTTTACATTTATCTCCCTTTCCTCCTTTCAATTACAACAAAGAGTGTTTCCTGTTCAAGCAAGGGCTTTACTCTCCACCTATGTTAGGAACCACATTTTCCCTCACCTTGTTTGAGACATTTCTCCTTTGTTTCTACACACATTATAATTAATCAACCCCACTTGAACTAGTAACTTTCAGTTTAAAGCAAAAAAAAAAAAAAAAAAAAAAAAAAAAAATCCCTTAAAACAGTAAGAGCAAACAAAAAATTATCTGGATTTTACTGAGGTGTCTGATGTTGGTTCAAAATACTTACTATCTCAGCTTTCACTTTTTCTTCTATTAGCAAGCATATCAAACGTTTTCTAGCCAGGTGTGGTGGCTCACGCCTGTAATCCTAACACTCTAGGAAGCCAAGGTGGTGGATAGCTTGATCTCATGGCTTCAAGACCAGCCTGAACAAAAGTGAGACCCCATCTCTACAAAAATAGAACTGAAGCAAGAGAATCTTGAGCTCAAAAGTTAGAGGTTGCTGTGAGCTATGACACCACAGCACTTTACCCAGGGTGACAGCTTGAGACTCTGTCAAAAAAAATAATAATCAAAAATAAAGTTTTCTACCACACTGTGACTCAACATCTCACTTCCAGTCGGTTCTCCAAGCTGCAGTCTTCCAAATCACTCCTCTCACCCTACTCTTTCAGACTTCTAACTCAGTTAAGCAAATGTGTATTTTTAGTTTTAACCTCATTAACATTTTAATAATGTTCTATTTAAAAGTGTACGGTTTTTGAAACATTTGTTACCTTGGCTTTCATAGCATGCCTTCACCTAAGTTTCTTTTTATCTCCCTAATAATTTCTTCAATTTATTTTTCAGTATCCTGTAGTTCTACATTAATCTTCCCCAGATTGCATCCCAGGACACTATCTTTTTTTACTCAATATTTTCTATAGGTGGAGTCAGTCTTTCCAATCAATATCAATACTGTCCATGCCTACAGATGCATTTATATGCTAATTGCTCCCAAGTATATATCACATCGAGCATCAAGCTTACTTCTGAGCGACGCCTACCTTGCATCTTCCCTGAGTACTTAGGAGTAGCCGCACTTAATATGCACCAAACAGAAATTATAATTTTCCTAGGTTAGCACAGATCTACCAGATCCAGTTTCCCTCAAATTAGTGACAGATTCCATCTATTGAAGCACTCAAGCCCAAAACCTGGACATCATCTTCTGGATTTTTCTCTCTCAATTTACGTATCAAATATATTACTAATTTTTGCCATTTCTATCTCCTAAATACATTCCTAATCTGTCCATTTCTCAGGATTTCTATTCTCTCTTTTCTCTCCACACTCTAGCCATATTGGGCTGTTTTAATTTAGTGCACTTGTCAATAAATAATAAATAATAATAAAACAGCTGGGCATTGTGGAGGGCGCTTATAGTTCTAGCTACTCAGAAGGTGAAGGCAAGAGGATCACTTGAGCCCAAGAGTTTGAGGCTGCTGTGCGCTGTGATACTACAGCACTCTAACTAGGGTGACAGAGTAAGACTCTATAAAAAAGCAAACCTTCTCTTACTCAGCTTGAAAGTCTTAAATGGCAGACATCTTTATCCAGTAGAAGGTTGCTTTTTTTGCATTGAAATTCTGTTTAATGTGGTCATGTTTGTCAATTATATTAGCCACACAATCTGGATAACTTGCTGGTCCATTTTTCACTTTTATTGTTATAGAGGTGGCTTTTTTCCTTAATCCTCATGAATGAAGCCCACCTAGTCTTCAGCTTTCCTGCTGGAGCTTCCTCACCTCTCCCAGCCTTCATAAAATTGAGGGCACTAGTCCTTTGTTCTGTACTTGACTGTGGGATGAGGGAATCTGGTGACTGGTTTGATCATCTTTCCAGACAACTAGCGCTTTCTTCATATCAATAGGACATTTTTGCTTTTTTGTTACCCATGGAACACTTTAATTTCTTTCCATAACTTTCCATTTGTAGTCACAACCTGGCTAATCATTTGGCTCAAGAGGCCCAGTTTTCTGCCTATCTTAGTTTTCAATGTGCCTCCTCACTAAGCTTCATCATTTTTAGTTTCTACTTTAGAGTGGGAAGCATGTGACTCTTTTTTCACTTGAATACTTAGAGGCCATTGTAGGGTTATTAATTAGTTATATTTCAAGTAATTAATATTGCTATGGCTCAGGGGATAGAAAGGCCAGAGGAAAGGAAGAGAGGGCAATTGGCAGTCAGTGGAGCACTGACAGCACACAAATTTATTGATTAAGTTTGGCATCCTAGATTGGTGTGATTCCTGCAAATGAAAATAATACAATACAACATCAGAAAATATTGATCACAGATCACCTTAGCAGATCTGTAATAATAAAAAAATATGAAATATTCCAAGAATTACCAAAGGTGACACAGTTAACACATGCTATTGAGCTCAGAGTGGACATACTGAGCCTGGCATGGTGGTTCAGACCTTTCGTCCTAGCACTCTGGGAGGCTGAGGTGCGTGGATTGCTTGAGTTCAGGAGTTAGAGGCCAGCCTGAAGAAGATCTGGCCCTTGCTTAGCAATACACCTTAGTGAGGAGGGCATATTGAAAGATGCCATCTCTAGTAAAAATAGAAAACTAGCCCAGTATGGTGGCACATGCCTGTAGTAGCTGTAGTCCCAGCTACTCGGGAGGCTGAGGCAGGAGGGTTGTGTGAGCCCAGGAGATTGAAGTTGCTGTGAGCTGAGCTGAGGCCATGGCACTCTAGCTCAGGCAAAGGAGTGAGACTCTCTCTGTCTCAAAAAAAAAGATTAATACACAAGACAATCAGTAGAACTTCATGATTCAGAAACAAATTGGTAAAACATTATGATTTTGAAAAAAATCCGCTTCCTTTTCAATGACAATAGCTTACACATTAATCAGTAGGTCAACAGTCTGAGGAACTCACAATCAGATTTGAAGGATTCACAATCAGGTTCTTTACATAAAGAAAGGATGTAAGTCAGGAACCATAAAACCTTCCCTGGGCAGTAAGTTTTGAAGCCTGCCAAGTGAGACCTATAGGATACTATCTCCAATGTATTCTTTTAAGCAATAAGTGACTGTTATGAGGTCTTTTTTTTTTTTTTCCTAGCACTGTTGGAGAAAGTTTATGACCAGATAAACTATCTTAAATAAAAAAGTGTATTTTTGTTGCACATCTGAGTGTAGATCATGAATTTTAAGCACAGTACATACCTTTACCACTTACTTTTCTAAAATAATTTCAGACAATGCTAATATTAAAATGACCTTTGGCTAAAGTCAAACTTAACTTCGAACTTCATAGTCCTTATCCAAGCTTCATTCAGTACGTACCCTACAGAATCATGACTCCTCTAATAAGACTTTTTAAACCAAACAATTTCTGAGAGTTGAGAATAAAGGCAACAGGGAAAGGCAAGAGAATTGGTTATGGAAAAACTGTGCTTTCCCACTAAAATTTAGTGGCTTTCTATCACAAAGCATTAAATTTTATGTCATCCAACTTCCTTTCTCATGGATGAAAATAGAATCATGAGGAAGTTAATTTATGTACTCAAAATCCTTAGGCTGATTTATTTTTTATTTATTTATTTATTTTTAAAGCTGATATAAGATTAATTTTACACATGTATTCATAGAAGTGGTAGGGTTGACATATTTAACCATTATCATATAACAATATTAATCATTTATCCTTTGGTATTATAAAATATGTTAATAAAGTACTTATTTATTCATTCAAAATAAATATATTAAGCATCATCAAATTCAGATACTCAGCCTTTATTAGGGAAGACAAAAATTTTAAGACAAAAATCCTAGCCTGAAAAGATATTTTGGTTGTTGGCAGTATAATCAATAGTAATTAAATTTACCTGTATATGTTTGTAAAGTTAAAAAATAATATTTTAAAGTGAAATATTAGATAATCTTATAGCAAAAATTTTATTTATTTATTAATTTAGGATTTTGAAATTTGGCTGTCTAGAGATGTATGCTCAATAAATGATCATTTTCCAAATGTTGCATCTTTAATAGAATCACTCAAAAATTCACATTGTCCTTCCTTGCTATCATATGAACCGATGTGAGAATTTTTTTTCCTGAAAATAGTTTCATAAGGCAATAAGGAATAGTTGATGATTATTAGCTATTCTAAGACCAGACCATGTATATAAAAAGATACTATTGCAATACAACATGATCTAATTTTACATGCTAGTTATTAAATTGATAAAACACCATCTTTTGTATATTATGCATTGTTATCTATTGTACAGCACAACATTTAAGTTGCAGATTCAGTCCACTTTCTTTTATTCTTTAAAATTTCACAAATGCCGTAAAATAAGCATGCAACTCTTCCTAATTAGAAAAGATGCATATTTCATTAAGATGGTGCTACAATTTAATCTGTGGCATTCTTTTAATTGGAAAGGAAAGGCCACACATATCACACAGCAACTTAAACACAATTCATTGTGGATCTGCCCAGATTAATCATGTCCTTTATGAACTGAGAAGATATTCCATAACATCAGTTATTTCTGCAGTTTCATAGTACTATTCAAAGTATGGGGTTTGGGCTATTCTTGTAAACAAAAATGGTCTGTCTTCTTCCAAAAAGAAAGAAAGTATAAACATGATACTGAGTTTCATGTCTTCAGTAACGCTACTCATAAAGGATCACCCTTTTAAATGAATGGTGTTGTACCCTATCAATGTACTTATTATCTTTCCAACATTGAATTTAACAACTAATGAAAAATTGTAGATTGGTGCTAAATAGATATAACAAATACACAAAAGAAGAATTGTAGTAATTAGTCTGTTTTCCTAACTTTTCTCTCTTTCTTCTTTTCCTTCTCTCTCTCTCTCTTTCTTTCTTTTTTTTTTTTTTTTTTTTTAGACAGAGTATCACTATGTCATCCTTGGTAGAGTGCTATGGCATTACAGCTCACAGCAACCTCAAACTCTTGGGCTTCAAAGATTCTTTTGCTTCAGCTTCCCAAGTTACTGGGACTAGAGGCGCCTGCTACAACAACCGGCTATGTTTTTGTTGTTGTAGTTGTCATTGTTGTTTAGCTGGCCAGGGCCAGGCTCAAACCCACCTGCCTGGGTGTATGTGGCCGGCACCCTACCCACTGAGCTATGGACATCATCTTTTCCTTTTCTGTCTCTAACTCTCACACTCAGCTATGTGAACATACTCTGCACAATTGCAGAGAGGCAGACTCCTCTTTAATACTCTGTAACCAGGGTGCTCTGATTTATCTAAGCTTATTCTGTAATGCTATTCATTTCTCTTGTATCTGTGAAATCTATCTTGTGTCCAATTGTCTTTTTACTTAAGAGTACCAATATTCCATCTTCTGTGGTATATAAATCCCATCTATGTCTCCATTGAACAGAAAATAAACTTAAAATACTAAAAATATCACAACACATAGAAAAAAAAATGTCTTAAAGCAGGAGAAAAAGGTGGATGAAATATTTATAAGAGTGTAGGATCTGGGAAAAGAGAAATTTGAGAGGTCGGAAGAACAATATGGCCAATAATGTGAATATGTGTTAAGTCAGTAAGATAAAGATTAAATGACTTTTTGATTAATAGTTACTTTGGAACCAGTTAATAGCACCATGAGAGAAAGTCCAAAGGATAGTTTAAATCATTAGAGCAGTGGAAAATGTTATTCTGGTATTTATTAATTCAAATTAATAGGGAACAGAGTTGACAATGATTAAAATATTATGGTAGAGGATTTCAGTATAATAATTAAATACAACAGTAGGTTTATGAAAAAAAAAACACTCTATCACAAAATTTGACAATTTCTACAATAATCTTATTTTTCTCCCTCTTTTCTTTTTTGTCTCCTAAACTTTCCATGATTGCCTCTTTAGATCTCTTCCTGCAGGCATATTGTACTTTCATGGAGTTTTAATGATTTACCAATTTTAAAAATCAACTTCTTGTTAGTCTTTGAAGAAAATTTTCTAATTTGATCATTTACAAGTTTCTATGAACTTAAACCGGACTAGCTTATATGCTACTAATTTAAGTTGGAATTGTGAAAAATTTGTGAAGGAGGGCTACAGATTCCAACCAAAAAATATTAGAACTTATTTGTGACAGTTGGGAGTCTTTTCTCATCTAACTGTACAGGTCTAGATCCAATCATTGGGAAGACTCTAGTTCATTTGGGTGCAGACAAGATAAATGATTTGACATCAATTAGCTCTATATAACCCAGATCTTAAGGAAAAAAAAAAAAAAATTATCCTCAGGATGTAAGATATAGCAGTGGCAGTCAGTTTAGATTTATAAAATGAACAGAATAATAATAATGTTTTGCTAATTTTCCACTATAAAAACTTTATATAAACAAAATTTAAAAGATACAGAAATACCTTAAAATATGTCAGAAAGTTTTGATATGTGAGCCATACATACCAGGTGAAATAGTACTCAGCTGTTAAAAGAAAAACAAACTTATATTTTTTTCCTCACTTGGATGGAAGGAAGTAGCTCAGGAACAGAAAACCGTGTTTTTACCTACAACTGGGAGCTAAACCATCTGTTTTCAGAATCATACAGAGTGGTGTAATGGACATTGGAGACTTTGAAGGATGAGGGTAGGAGGGGAGTGAGGGACGAAGATAACCTGTTGAGTACAATTTGGCGATGGCTACTCTAAAAGCCCAGACTTCGTTATTATACTGTGTATAATTCATGCATGTAACAAAAAAACATTTGTACAAACTAAATCTATTGAAACAAAGGAAGAAAACATAGATATATACAAAGCTTGTACATGAATGTTCATTGCTGCAGTATTCATAATAGTCAAAAGGTTTGAATAACCCAAGTGTCCATCAACTAATCCATATATAAAGGAAATTTGGTATGTCCCTGAAGGGTGGTGTTATTTGGCTACATAATGACTGACATACTGATATACACTATGTCACATATGTACCTTGAAAACATCATGTTACATGAGATGGGAGATGGGTATGTGATACCTAAAATGTTCAGGCTTTCTTTTTGAGGTGATAAAATTTTCTGAATTTGGTTGTGATTATGGCTGCAGAACTCTGTGGGCATACTAAAAATTATTGAACTGTACACTTTAAGTCATTGAGTTTTACAGTATATAAATTATATCTCAGTAAAGGTATCTAAAAATTAATTGTCCATATTTGTGTCAGCCTATTTCTAGAATTTGTGTTTCTATTCACTTATCTAATTGCCTATCTTGATGCAAAAATCATACTGTTAAAAATCTGTAGATTTATAACATTTTCAAATTTGTTAGCCTTTCTACTTCAATCTTAGGTCAGAAAGATATTTTAGATACTCTATGTCCTTTGGATTTCTGAAGGAAATTGGAAATAGCATGTCAATCTTAAAAAAAATAAAAGCCTTTGAATATATTAGTTGTTATTTTACTTAATTTTTTAGAGATATTTGACTATTTAGGATATTAAATCTTTGGATACATGAACAAGGTAGCTCCTCCCTCTCTTTTTCTTTAATTTAAGCATTTTCTAATTGCTAACAAGGTTTCTAATTCTCAGTATAGGTTTGCACATCTTTTGTTAAGATTTATCATACATTTGAAGCTATCATAAATGATATTTTTATTTTAATTTCAGATAGCTTATTGTTAATATGGAAATACAGTTGATTTTTGTGTGTTAATATTATATCCTGAAACCTTCTAAAGTTCTAATAAAATTTGGTAAATCCATCAAATTGTTTACATACATGATCCTGGTTTCCTCAGATTAAGATGGTTTTAGTTTCTCTTTTTAGTCCGAGTGCCTTTATTTCACGTTTTTTTACCTTTCTTATAACCTCCATAATAATATTGAATGGAAGTACTGATAATGGAAAAACTGATTTCAAGGGAAAAACATTCAGTCATTAACTATTAATCATTATGCCAACTGTGTAGTTGATATAGATGATTGCATCAGGCTGAAGATATTCTCCTATGTTGTAATTTGCTCAACGTATTTATTAACATTGAATTTTGGATTTTGATTTAGCTTTCCTGCATTTATTGAAATGACTGATACTGGCTGAAACTAGTCAGAAGTTTCATCTAAGGGTGGAAATATGATTATTTTGATCATGTGGAGTAGGAACCCAATAGCATCCATTTGCCTGACTTTCAGCTGAAGCCACTCTATCACCACAAACTTGTTATCACCCCACAGCAAATGTGTCCAAAATATGCTATTTTATCTTCACTGCCAATGTATATTCTATTTAATATTTTCAAATTATACATTTTCAATATCTCTATTTTAATGATATTAAAATATTAATATTCCTCATATTGCAGGAATAAAAAATATGTTAAAATTACTGTTAGTAATTTCCTTTTTTTGCTTCCATACAAGCATTTTACCTTTTAATATGACACAAAATACTGTAATATCGGTAGTATTTTGGGAGCTGGAGGTTACAAAGCATCATAGCATTAACTGGGAGCTATATGTACTGTTTTCAGAATGCTAAGAATTTTTTCTTGGAACAGAGATTATGCTAAGTCATTAAGAATCGTACTTTACATAACAAATGCAATCAGTGTAACCCGGTTTCTTTTACCCTCAATGAACCCCCAACAATTAAAAAAAAAACATATTTTGTGTACTAACACATGAAATGTCAACAATAACCCTAAGAACCTTTTAAGACAAACAAAAAATGCCTTTCTAGAGAAACTAAACTAGCTACATAATCATTTCATAAATTTCTGTTATTTTTATATTTAAGAATTATATGCTATAGCAATGTAATTTAGTATGTGAGAATATAAATTTTTTCTTGGATTGAACTGAGCAAACTATAATCATCAAAATAATGGTAAGTACCTGGTGCAGAGACATTACCTCAGATAATTAGCTTACCTTCACTGTTAGATTTTAGTCTCTTTCTATTTTTAACTTTTACAAATTATCTAAATGAGGAAATGAACTGTGGAATAATACAATGCTTATATAACTCAAAATACAGAATTTATAGAAAAAATTTAAAAAATGAAAACCAAATATTAAAAAGTCATGGATTTTAAAAACACACTCCCAACTAATCTACATGTATTAGAAATGATAATATATAAATGATCTAGGTTAATCATAAACATTTCACAAAAAAGATAACAAAACATAAACAAAAGAAACAAATACAAGAATATAATAAGAAATACAAAATAAAGAGACATCCTGTACTCCAAATAGAAACTAATATTATTAGTGAGACAGTAGCTTCAATACTGTGTTAATTCTGGGGCACTTCAATATCAGACATATGTAGTAACACTGGAAAGAATCCAGAAAAAAAAAAATCCTGAATAATGAGAAGGGGAGTGTGATTTATGGGGGGAGATTAAAGCAGCATAATATTTATAGCTGGCTAAGAGAATACAAAAATGATTTTCAAATATTTGAAAGATGTAAGTAACAAGTGAAAAAAATTCTGCAGGAGGATGCAGAATTACAGGCAATGCCATCTGAATGAAAAGTGGCAGGGTTATTTATGTCAAGTAAAGATTAAAACACACACATAGCTTCCTGACTGAATTACTAAACAGAAGCTCAGCCTTTCTTCTTAAACATTCAATGCCTTTCTGCATAAAACACTAAACTGTGTTCTTGTATGGATTACCCATGCACTGGCAGACAGAGTGTGAATTATTTTATCAAAACCAGAATGAAAAGATACATATGTTTGTCTGATGCACTGCTTGGACCCATTGAGTAAGACTACTTATTTTTTCTTCCTTTGATTTAGGAGTGTAGAGACTTCTTTTCTGTTTCTTAAATCTTTCTCAAAGAGGAGAAAGTGAATTATTGGCATTTATAGAGACTCATAGATGGTAATTTCTTCAGCGCAATGTTTTGATATGTGTGTCTATGGGTCTGGACATTTCCGTACTTGAATTCCTCTCCATGTGTAACATCTTGACTTGATAATCAAGCTCTTTGTTTATCCCTTCTAATTACCATTTACACACCCCTAAAAAAGTCTTAATTTGAAGTGTTTCTCCCTTTTAATGCCCCTTACAATATTTATATCTGCTTCTGGTAATATTTCTGTTTTTCAGTGATCCTCAGCCTCAGTCCCCAACCACATTTTCCAAAAGTTGGATATTTGTTTAATACTATAACCATTTTTTTAATTCAACCTGCAATGCCATAATATTTCTCCTTTCTTTGTATTTTTTTTGAGAAAATTAAACCCTAAACTTTCATTTACTTTATACCCAAATATGGATGGTAAAAATAATTTTCAATGTTTTTCGGGTTTGGAAGACACTGAATGCTGATGCAAATCCATTATCTCCCTCTTCTGCAATAGATGAATATCCAGGTAGCAACCTGTGTTATGTTTCACAGAATCCTACTCTTCTACAGAAGACAGCTCACATTACTAATTTTTTACCAATTTAATGTTTGTAGAAGTAATTTTTTTCATCCTTTATCATGTTTACTTATAAAGAAATTTAAGCCAATTCTCTTCCTTTGTGATCTTTGCATTTGTAACCCATATTTGAATGAGCATATTAAGTCACATCCTAGATAGGAGTCAAGATAAAATCTGGAATAAACTAAACAAAACAAAGAAAACAAAACACAACTATAATCTCTGTATTGGGGGCAAAGCTCCCTAACCGGGAGTAATCACCTCATGTCTATTACTTGAAAGAAAAATGAACTTAGTTTGTTAGGACACTTTATTTTTAGAATCTCAGTATAAATTTCTTAGAGTTTAACTTAAATTATTCACTGATATCCCATTATATTAGCTCCATTGTCCTCCATAAGACCCTGGTACACCGAGCACTCTTTCCATGATTGACTAGACTGTTTGTTCATCTTTCTACCCACCTGAATGGGGATTTTAGACATAGTTTCCTCCTTTCAAGTATAAGGCAACTCTTTCTCAGTCCTTCTTTTATTTCATAACTGCTGTAATTTCACTGAAAACAGAAGAAAAATAATCTATCAAGAGAACATGCCAAATTTATACCACCAAATCTAATTACCTACCACAGCCTTTCCAATTTCTCAGTGTTGATTAAATTTCAGCTCAATCCCTCTCAAATATGTCACTTCAGTGATTTTCTCCTTCTCAACTACATTATTAGTTGTTCTTCCAATGTTTAAATCATTCTAATCAACATCCAAATATGCAATACAATAGCTCATCAAAACCAACAAGATCAACTCTATTGATGTTCAATTCTCTGTCCATCAATTACTCAAGACATATTTAACTTCTCTTTTTCAGGGTGAGTTCACTGACTCAATCAGCATTAAAAGGTAATCAAAATTTCTTCAAATATTTAATATTGTTAGTATATGGAATTTTTAAAATTTAACCAGGAAAAAGTAAAGAGTACATGCCTCATATTGCTATTTTTAGCTCATGGATTATATTGAAATAAGTAAAAGTGAAAAATTATTCAATTAATATAGAGAAAACCCCTACATAAAATCATCAGTTAAATGTACGCTGTCCAAATAAATCTGCCTGTCCCACTCATAAAAAATTCGAAAGTCTAAATTTTGTGAAATGATGGTTCAAAGGCGTTAATAATCTAAAAACTATTTTTACTGTATATTCATGTCCCCCATCAATCACTAAAATGCAAAATTCTGTTGTTCAGACTGTTTCACACTCTATTTTATGTAAGGTTATATGCACTTTACATAACCATCTCCCTTCATATTTTTTCTTATCTTGAATGCCATCTCTTTCTTTTCACCCTTCTAATCTCTCAGGTTAGCCATGAAAAATGTACTTAACTATTCCACAAAGCTGTGCTACCAATTACATGATTCATTACAAACTTCAGTATAACCTAAACTATGGCACCTTTGTAATTTCATTCAATCCCAGTAAACATCCTAGCTCAACAAGGGGTACTAGTTCAAAAGGAGTGGAACTTAGAGACATACGGTAGAAATATGATATGTAGAATCATCTACTCAAAAACTTTGAAATACCACACTACCATGAAATTTTCTGGATCTATAGAAATAAAATACTTTTCCTTGTTAAAGTGTAATATTGTTTCAGGACACTCTTTGTCATGCCTTGCAAGATAACTAATGATTTCCCTGAAATCTACCTCTTCTTGACTAGGCCAACTACAATACAACTTGGGCAAAGAAGTGCTGGTGCTGATATGGTATAAAAGAAAATTCAGGCTAGGGAAGCTTCAACATTTATTCAGTGTGAGTCAGCAGGACCTTGGAGAGGTTACATTGCCATAGATCAGCAGTTCTCAACCTGTGGATCTCGACCCACAGGGACTGTATTAAAGGGCCATGGCATTAGGAAAGTTGAGAACCACTGCCATAGATCCTGAGGTTGATGGATAGAAGGAATTAGAACACACAGTTGAATAAAAGTCTGTGGGTCTACTCATTGTTCATGTGGCTGGCCCCTGAATGCATAACTTGAAAGAATCTATTCTGTCACACCCTTACTTAATTACTTAGCTTGTGGGTAAAACCTGTTGTTATAGAGAAAACCAAATGGAGGCCTATGAAGCTATATATTCCACTTTTGACCTTGACAAAGATCACAGATCAAAACAAATATTGCATCCTGAAATACCAAAGGTTAATGCCACCATAAAAAACTTAAAAGATGCAGAAATAGTGAATACCATTATATTTGTATTTACTGATGAGGCAATTGCAAATGCCAGATGGATCCTTCTGGAAAATTGTGAACTATAAAATTTAATCAAGTGTTTTTCTCTACTATAGCTTCTTTGCCAAATACAGAGTGCTTCTAGAAAACTTTTGATTTAGTGAATGCTTTCTTCTATATCCCTATAAAAAGAGTCTCAGAAGCAGTAAATATTCATTTAGGATGGACAGTATCATATAAGATAAGACATCTGGATGAGGAAGAGCAAGTTGAAAGTGAATATCTGCTATAATGTAGCTCAATAAAAGGTGACCCTATATATAAGCAATATACTTAGTGTGAAATGCAAAGTTGTCCTAGGTAGTAATTTATATAAGTTGGTAGACTGAGGGGGAATTATTTGGCTGGTTGTGTGGGTTTCAAAGAAGAAATATGAGATGATCAGGATTAAAAAATTCTGGCATAAAAGCATGTGAATGTGTAAAGTGTGTAAAAATATTTGTATCACTTGTCACTCACCACACACTACTGACCACAAAGTAGGATCTAAGTAGTTGCTTAAGATAACTTAAAGTAGATAGGAAGAGCTAATGAGGGCTGTCTATAGAGTTATCACATGGGAAATCTCAGGACTGACATATAAGTCTTATTTCAGAGTAACTATGGTGGCAAGTAGGTAGGTTTTTCCTTTTCTATTTTTTTTTTTTTTTCTGGCTTAACAACTATGCCCTACGTATTGAGGCTGAAATATAGCAAAGATATAACTATTAAGAAATACTAATTTTGAGTCTAAGACATAGCATTGTCTATTGGGAAGACCACCCAGTCACTTCATGACAAATTTACTGAATTGGTGGAATCCTTCATCCTGGAAGTTGATAACAATTCATACTGACTGAAATCCATACATATTTCAGTTACATATTATTCCTTTCCACACTGACCTGGCCAGCAGCAGGTTAACAATCTCTTTGATCCATTGACTTGGGATCATACATGACATTGTCTCAAGCCAAAACACCCAATTTATACCAAAGACAGTTTGACAGTAGACACATGCCCATAGGACCCTCTCACTCTCTTGCTTACTGAATGGCCCAGAGCTCCTAGCCATCTAGAGTGAACAGATAGACTTTTGATAGGCCTTGAATATGCACCTATGACATCATTTTGGAGAAGAAAACATCTGAGAATGGTTCATAACTTAATTTTAAATCAGTAGATATTATTTGGCCCTTTATCTCAAAATGGTGGAAAACATGGTTCCAAGACCAATTTTTATGAGTGTCCATGGTCCCGATTACCATCATTCCTAGTGACTCGCTTGAGAAATATGTGACTTCTTTTACCACATAGTTAGCCTGTTTCTGACAGCTCTTTTTTAAATGAGGCAAATATCTACAAGGAGCCATATTATGAATATAAAAACTTTACATTTTTAGGCCCATTGGGCTACTTCTGAATAAAAGCAGAAGGCAAGAATAGGAATCACTATTATGGATGTGGCAATCGGCCCCTATGGTAAACTGTAGAAGGGCTGCCATTCCAACCAGGGGACAGAAAGTTACATTTGCCACTGAAGCAACCCACTGAGGTATCTTGTGTTACTTCAATGTCCAGTTGTCTTCCTTAGAAAAAGGACACGTGCTGCAGCCAGTGTCTGAGAAGTGTAGGGTGAACAGCAACCTTGACCTCTTTGGAATCATGATTGGGTCACTTATCAAGATAATCAACTTTCTCAGCATAGGTATTAATCAAGAGTCAAGGAAAGATGAATAAGTAGTAGGAGGAAAATGATAGCTATTAGTAATTTCCACAAGACCAATTGTGCTGTAAAAGTCTGTAGTTCACTTATTAGCTTTGTAAGTTTCCCTGAGAAAAACTATCCCACAGGATTCTGGAAGACTTTTCCCACATAAAGTTGACTTACCATAGGATACAAGTGGATATGAGTAGCAAAGGTTGGTATTGGATTCTGCGGTGTGCCATACAGATCGCTGCTTCAGAGTCAAGGAATTCATTTTTTCAGCAAAGAATTATCTATTGCTGAAGAAGCTGCCTTACCCAAGATTACAGTCTGTATACAGGGGACGTCTGTATTCAATGACTGGTAATGGATGGTAAAAGGGTCAAGGTCCCTTGCCTTAATTTGTAGCTTTTTCAAGTAACTGTCTATAGGAGACAACTTAAAAGAAACACCTTGGTAATAAGGGGGTGGGGAAGGGATTCGTCTCTCCTTAAAAAGCATGAGAGCACAGAGCACAGACATCATTGCCTGGCAGTCTCCACCCCTGTGGGGTGGGTTAGTCGGGGCCCCTACTTAGACTGCTGCATCTTTGAGGGCTCCGGCACCTCTGACCTGACTGAGACAACCGGCTCCTCCTGATGGGGAGTCTTACCTGACTGACACAAAGGGCTTCCTGCCACTTCCAGGGAGCCATACCCAGAACCAGCTTGCACAGCGGTCTGCCTCCTGGCAGTTTCATGGCCGGGGGCTGGAGACCTAGCATCCCAGCTCTGACAACTGTCCCAGCTTCAGACTTCCCCATGGGAATTTCTGAAGTCTTTTTTCATCATAGGTCACCTTCTTTCTTCATCTAGTCTTATTGCTCTGACTTGGTTGTAGGTGTTTCCCAGAGTACTTATCAGTCAACCTCCTGCACACCAATCCCCACTGTATTTTCATTACCATAAAATTCAACCTAAGACTGGAAGTTAGTGATACACAGAAGACACACTTGGGAAAAAATAATTAACATTTAATAACAGCTAGAGAATATAAGAAACTCGGATAATAAAATTGTCTTAAACTTTCATCATTTGAACCTAGGACAATTATAGTCAATTATACAGAAATAGGCAAGTTCACTGAAAATTTTTAATTTAGTGAGAAAATAGTAAAATCAGGTTTCACCTGGGTAGTTCTAATGCACTATTTGGATAGACAAAGAAAGTATGAAGCAATAGAAATATAGAGTTAAATGAAGAATGGAATAACACAAAAGATGCAGATTGAACAGTGATTACAAAGATGTGGTAAATGAGACTATCAAAGATTGTAATGTCAAGAAGTCTGAAAATAGTGTGAAAATTATAGTTGAAGTATTATTGAGGGTTAAAATTATCACAGTTGTTTAAACCAAGTATTGGGAGGTAAACCAAAATCATTGTTTAGCTTATACAGAGTAAGACGTAAGACCTTCATGGTCTAAAATGCATCACTGTTGAAGAAATTAAGAAGAAAACTAAAGGATAAAATTATACCTCTGACTTGGGAAACTATAATTACAGAGCTAGGAACTTTGAGTTACAAAACAGAAATTCCTCAGCGGGAGTAATAAAAGCAATAAAAATAGACAAATGTTCATTAGCCACAATTCCTTCAACAAATATCTTGATTATTTATTCATTGTGATTTTTTTATATATATATTCAGAGGATGTAAAAACAAGAGCTTAAAATCTAGAAAAGCAAATTGGTCATATGCACTAATTATATTATTACCTTAGAAAAATATCCTATTAGAAATAAAATACGGCATGATTATTTCTAAAGTCAAGGTAATTATTTTCAACTCACAAGAAAACAGAAAAAATAATTTGTAGTATAGCATGCAATTCTTTAGACCAGAACAACTTACTTTCATTTTATGTTATATTCACTTATTCTAATAGTAGCATGTTCATCCTGCTGTTAGAACTTGTGATTCCGTTTTGCCTTCATTTGAATACCTTTAAACGCAAATTTGGAGAGTATTTGTTTTATATCATGAAAACTTTGTACTTACAAAATCTTAGATATTTAGTCAGATGTTGTGGTGGGCACCGGTAGTCCCAGATATTTGGGAGGCTGAGGTAAGAGAATCTCTTAAACCCAAGAGATTGAGGTTGCTGTGAGCTGTGACGTCACTGCACTCTACCCCTGGTGACATAGTGAGACTCTGTCTCAAAAAATGAAATAAAAAAAAAATAACTTAGATATTAGTATCAGATATTATAAGAACATTTGTGGATAAATGTATGTTAAAAATATAGATGTGTTCATTCAGAAGTTCAAAAAAAAAACCAAGTAGGAAACAACTGTCATTAATATGCATCATATTTTCAGTTATAGTAATCATGTATTTGTTATGTCTGAAGTAAATGGAACTAATTCTGTATGTGAGCCCTTGAGTTGTTATAAGGGCAAATCTATATCTTAATAGCAATTTTGCCATTTTCCATTTTTAAACACATACAGAGGTTTTTTTGTTTGTTTTGTTTTGTTTTGGTTTGTTTCCTTTTAATTCCTTCAAAGGACTCATTGATAAATTGGGATTACTAAGCTAGTTTCTGTGGAATGGTGTATTTTACTTGAAATAAATTTCACCATAGTCGTAAGAGATCAAAATAAGACAGAAACTGAGTGCTGGTAAAGTCCTTATCAAAATCAGACTTGATTTTATAGGTGGTTAGATATAAATCTATGCATGACTTTGGCATACCTATAGTATATTGCCTATATTAAAGATTCATAGTGTTGTAAATTACATATTTATTCAATAACACTTATAGACTGGGTACTAGACATCAGGTACCAGGAATGAGTCTACAAAGAGACAGACAAAAGCCTGTTCTTTCATGAATTCTAAATTGTAAAGGTCTGTGGGGGGTTTTTTTTGTTTGGTTTGTTTTGTTTTTTGACTTATTTGTTCTCAACATACTGCAGAGATCAGCAAACTTTTTAGGGAAATAACTAGATAGCAAAGATTTTAGGGTTTGGGAACCACATAGAATATATTTGTTTTATATTCTTTTTGTTTGTTTGTTTTTGCAGTTTTTCCTTTTTTCTTCCCACTTTAAAAATGTAAAGAGCATTTTTAGTTCAAGTACAAAAGCAGACCACGAGCTTCCATTTGCCAACGCCCAATCATCAAACAAACAAACAAACAAGAAAATAAACCAAACGTGGCTAAGTCCTCTCATTATCCAAAGAATTTACATGCTCTTTTCTCACAGTATTTTCTACTCCAAGGTTGTTCAAGATTTTTTGCAACTTTAACCATTTTTGGCATAACCCATTCAATACATTTATTTTATAATTGATTGGCAATCAGCATCCCTGTCCACTTTCCAGTTTTCTTTTCAGTGTTGCAGGCCATTTATTTCAAGATCTCTTAATGTTAGATTATACATAAGAATAGATCATTACAAAATATATAATTTTATAACATTTGAAATAGACACAATTAAGCAGAAGACAACTTCTTACTGCCTTGTGTATGTATAAACTTTTGTGGAACAAATTCATGAATTTGAAATGTTGAGTCACTTGATTCATAAACATTGAGAGATTACTGAATCATTAAAAGTTGCTAGATTTTATATCCCAGTATCTATAATATTGTGGAAGTTCTGGCAGTAATTCCTTGATCCTGGATCACTGAATTTTATAGCGTGTGCATATTTCACCACAGTATTCCCAGCATTTCCTTTTTAATGCTCTATATTTTTATTTATTTATTTATTTATTTATTTATTTATTTATGTATTATTTTTATTTCTTTTAAGACAGAGTCTCACTATGTCACTATGTCACCCTTGGTAGAGTGCTATGGCTATCACAGCTCACAGCAACCTCAAATTCTTGGGTTTAAGTCATTCTTTTTCCTCAGCTTCCCAAGTAGCTAGGACTGGAGGCGCTGGCCACAATGCCGGTTATTTTTCCATTGCAGTTGTCATATTTGCTTAACTGGCCCCGGGCTGGGTTTGAACCTGCCAGTCTCAGTGTATATGGCTTGTGCTGTAACCACTGTGTTATAGGTGCTGAGCCAATGTTCTATATTTTTAACTGGCAGAGGTATTAACTCTAATAAGTATCTGTTCTTTTGTTTCTGGCAGTAATTTAGAAGTCTTAGACTGGAGCCAACTCTTCTAAAACTTCTAACAATTTTTGTAAGCATCTATTTTCCTATTTTACTGTATACTGCAATGTATTATATGTACATTTTTGCCCAATTTTTTAATGGAAAAGAAGAATGAACATATACATGCATAGCACTAATTCTGTATATATATATATACTTGTTTTGCATTCTTTTATTTATGCTTAAAAGTGTAACTCTAGAAAGGAATAATGATATGTGTATGCAAAATAATACCCTGGAAAACAGTAATTGCATCCACCATACTATTCTCCATGGCTGTCTCCTCACCAGGCAGGCACTGTAGTTGCTGGAGCCTCTCAACTAAGGCTCTGGACATGGCTGCTGCCAGCATCTTGGAAGGAGGGACATGGCTAACAGCAATATGATGATTAGTGTCACCATCTAGGCAAATGGAAGGCAGAAGTGGCTGTGCAGTGCCATGTCACTCTGATGCAAGAGGTGCCAAGTGCACAGCCAATCACTGTGGAGAAGCCAGAAGCAAGCCCAGGAGGCAGGCAAGACCTCCCCTGACTGTCCCCTTCTGGCCATCTGTAGCCCCACACCCTCTTCCCACCCTTGTCAAGCTGTGGGGATTGACACACACTGCTGAGAACCCAGTCGGTTTATTTTCCAGGAAATTGGAGAGAGGGGCAGGGTTAGCCCTGCCTGTCCCAGGCTCCTGATCCCTGTCCTTTCTGGGCTGCCTCACCTCTCACATACCTGGCCCCATATCAAGGCCCTTGGGCACCATGCTGAGGAGGAGGATCCCAGAGCTGGGATCTGGGACACCTAGGCTCTGAGACCCAATTCTGCTAGTAGCCCACTATTGTGATCTTGAGCCTCAGTCCCTATGATGTTTCTGTCTATGGGGGTAACTGACAATGAAGCATAGAAGCCCAGGGATACCAGAGCCATAGATGGTAATTTTGAGCCTATAATTTGTCCAAACATTGAAAGTGTTCAGTTGGTATAATTTCCCAAACTTGCATTAAGAACATTCATCTACCATATGTGTTAATAGAACAGATACCCAGGTCTTTCTCCTGGAGAGCTGATTCTGCTTTTTTAGATGTGTTTCAGGAGTCTCAATTTCACCAGTCCCCTGAGTTATTTGTAGGATTTGCAAGTTTGGGAAAGGCTGGTGTTTTCGTTCTGACATTAATGAGTGCCCAAGGTCTGGATGGCTCAAGGAGGTCAAGGTCTAGTCACTAAATAGAACTGTAAATGCTGAGTACTTTACTGGGGCATGGTCAGGGAGGGCTTCCTGCCCAGCTTGGTGTCCCAGAGGGCTCAGAATGGAGCAGGGATCTACCATCAGGAGCCTGAGGCTGGCAGGGTTGGCCCTGGCCCCTCCCACCAGCTTCCTGGGAAATAAGCCCATCAGGATTCAAAGTGTAGCAGCACATTCCCATCAATAGATATGGGTGCAGTAGGAAATGAGAGGCTGTGGGGCAAGGTCTGGGAGGGGATACTTGGCGGAAGCCAGGTACTCAGCTCAACCTCACCTCTCTAAGGTGCTGCCTGGACTTACTCACAACTTGTCTGCAGCAGCCAGCTCTGCACCTGTGCTTCTCACAAGAGGATGAGGCACCTCTGTGTGGCCTCTAGTACATACCTTCAAAGAATAAAATAAAGGATTTTTTTCTGAAAGTTTTGGCCAAAAATATGAGGCATATTATACACAGGAGCACGTTATACACAACAAAATGTTATACTGGGTAATCTGAATTCTGCTAAAATATCTAAAATAATTTTTTCAATTTGTATCTTTAATGACAAGTCATTACATACCAGAAGTGATTGTGGGCAAACATGCGTACAAATTAAAATATATCTAATTTGTATCCTTAATCACAAGTTATTACATACTAGAAGTAATTGCAGGCAAACATGTGCTCAAAAATGAGAAACCTGCTTATTATATTTAAGTGTAGAAACTCCTTATATGTGGACCCAAGTACATGATACAAAAACTTAGGAACATCAGTAAAAAATAGGATATTATTTCATATGTTTGTTAGCCATTCATCTGTCTTCTTTAGAGAGGGTTCTATTCCTCTCTCTTGCCCATCATCTAAGGGATTGTTGGCTCTTTTTATGTTGATTAATTTGAGTTCTCTGTAGATCCTAGTTATCAAGCTTTTGTCCAATTCAAAATATGCACATATCCTTTCCCATTGTGTAGGTTGTCTATTTCCTTTGGTTGTTGTCTCCTTAGCTGTACAGAAGCTTTTCAGTTTAATTAAATCTCATTTGTTTATTTTTGTTATTGTTGCAATTGCCCTGGAAGTCTTCCTCATAAAGTCTTTCCCCAGGCCAATAGTTTTCAGTATATTCCTCACATTTTCTTAGAGGATTCAGAGAAATGCAAATGAAAACAGCCCTGAGGGGTGGTACTTGTGCCTCAGTGAGTAGGGTGCTGGCCCCATATACTGAGGGTGGGGGGTTCAAATCCAGCTCTGGCCAAACTGCAACAAAAATATAGCCAAGGCATCGTGGCAGGCAACTGTAGTCTCAGCTACTCCAAAGGATGAGGCAAGAGAATTGCCTAAACCCAGGAGTTGGAGGTTGCTATGAGCTGTGTGATGCCATGGCACTCTACCAAGGGCAATTAAGTGAGACTCTGTCTCTACAAAAAAATAAATAAATAAAAATAAATACAAAAAGAAAATGACCCTGAGATATCACCCAGCCCCAGTGAGAATAGCCCATCTCACAAAATCTCAAAACTGCAAATACTGGCGTGGATATGGAGAGAAGGGAACACTTTTACACTGCTAGTGGGACTGGAAACCAGTACAACTTTTTTGGAAGGAAATCTGTAGAACCCTGAAAGAACTCAAATTAGACCTCCCTTTTTATTCCTGTAATCCCATTACTGGGAGTCTACCAAGAAGAAAAAAAAAATTTTTATCATAAAGACACTTGCACTAGACTATTTATCGCAGTTCAATTTACAATTGCCAAAATGTGGAAACAACCTAAATGCCCACCAACCCAGGAATGGATTAACAAGTTGTGGTATATGTATACTATAGAATACTATTCAGCCATTTAAAAAGATGAAGACTTTACATCTTTAGTATTAACCTGGAATGAAAGTGGAACACATTATTCTTAGTGAAGCATCATAAGAATGGAGAAGCATGAATCCTATGTACTCAATTCTGATATGAGAATAATTAATGACCTAGTACATGGTGGGGGATGGAGGAAGAAGAGACTGGGGGGGGGGGTCACTGTGTGTGGCACACCTTTTGGGGGCAAGACACAATTATAGGAGGGTGTTTAACAAATGCAATAAGTGTGATCTGGTTCTTTGTATCCTCAATGAATCCCCAACAATTAAAAAAAAAAAAAAATAGGATATTAGAATGAGGGGTGGATAAGAAAAAATAAAACATTAGCATGAGGGATTAGATTCAAATACTATCACTAGCATCAAAGTATGGTCATGATTACAATCAGACAAATTACCTAAATTGGCAAATAGCTAACTACTGGTTTTAGTGATAATTTTATCAAAACTTCTAAACCTGGAAAACAAAATGGAATTATTATTAAAATTTTATGAAAATACTCAGGCTGAATTTTCTCCCCAAATTAATTATACCCTGCGGTAGAATCAATTCTTCTAAAATGCAAAGCATAAATCAGCTACATTCATTAGATTCAAATAAGTGACATTTCACTTCATTTTTTTCTCCTTTATAAAGAGTTTCTTGAGAGCAATTGAAAATCAAACATGTTTAAATGAGACTTTTACTTCTTTTTAATTAAACTAATGGCTTATGGAAACTTGAAAATTTACATTCAAATATGATCTGGACTGAACTTGGGGAAGTATGTAATCATTCAGTCAGTCAGTCAGTCAGTCAGTCAGTCTCCCTTCCACAGAATAGTGTTTTGTTGTCAGTGATGAAGATTTGAATCTATAAATGACTGCAATAGGGAAAAATTTCCAGAACCATTCCACGGTTAATGTGTGCTTTTAGTTGCAATGGGTAATTTTGTACTAGGAGTATAAAAGATGATATATAGAATTTATGATTGGTAAAAATAAGAACAATACATACATACCCTTTGAAAATACTTCTAATCCAAAAGACCAGACAGACCTGACAGTTGAAGATCAGTCTTCAGAAGTAAGTGTGAAAATGTTGTAGAAGAAATTGTCACAAATAATTTAAAATCCACCCATAACTCAATTCTTGAAATCAAGGTGTAGGCCCAGACATGTCTAAAAGATATTAACATGTGAACAATAGCACAGCAAAGGCATCCTTTGTGTGGTATTTCCTACATAAAACAAGCCTTTCTCATAAACGGTAAAACTTAGTAACTAATTCCAAGGTTATAACTAACTGCTTGTCATCAGGAAAAGAAAAATTGAAGTTTGTAATTAAGGTTAGTAAAGTTTTGTATACTAATTACACACAATTATATACACTAATTATACTATCATTTTAAAAGTATATTGAGGTAAAATTTAAAATAACATATGCTGCTTTAAATTATGCATTAAACAAGTTTGCTTGTAGAAATATACCCTTAAAAATACCACCATAATCACAATTTTTAAGATTTTCTTCCCCATGAATTTCTTTGTGTTCATTTGCAATCAATTCTTTGTTCTTCAACCTGTATTGTAATTAGATTGTCTCATTATCATTGAGTTTTAAAGTTACATTACGTATTATTCTGGATACAAGATTTATTTTTCTAATGTGTGCATTACATGCATTTTCTCTTATTTTATGATTTGCTTCTGATTTTCTAGAAAATGTTTTCTTAAAGAACAATGGTTTTCAATTTAATGCCATGCAAAATTATTAATTTATAATGCTTTATTTTTTTGAAACCTTGGAGAATTTTTCCCTCTTAAAGTCAAAATATATTTCTCCTATGGTTCCTTTTAGACATTGAATAATTTTTATTTTCATAATTTACCATAGATAGGACCCATTTTAGTAATATTTCATGAATAATGTTTAGGTTTACAGAAACTACCTGATTAATTTTTCTCCAATATCCTAGTGCTTCAGAGGTGTTGTTCTGTTTTTCTGTTTTGTTTTTTTTTCTAAAACTATTTACATTTTACCTATGTGATGTGTGTAGATAATTACATACATAGATAGACGTGTTGGTATATATATTGTTTCTTTATTATAACTGTTGTCATATATGTCTGTTCTTACACCAATACCCACTTCTCTTGACTACTAAAGCTTTATAGTTAATTTTGAAATCAAGAATAGTAAATCCTTAAAACTGAATTTTCCAGTTTCAAAATTATTTTGACATTTCTCTGTATTTTGCTCTTCAATGTAAATATATCTAGTCACATTTTACAAAAAAATCTTATTGAAAACTTTTTTGGAATTTACTATAATCTACTGGTCAACTAGTTAAAAATTAACATCTTAAAAAATGTAATCTTGCCTTCAATGGAAAACTGAAAGAACATGAAAGAAGCAACTAGATTCGTGTGTAAATATTGCTCATGTTTTTCCATAGTTTTAAATCAAATTGATTGAAATAATATATATGAAATAAATGTATCTTAAGTGAATAGTTCTATTCATGTTACATATATATCTGTCAAATGACTTAAACCTTCTTTAACTTTTGTCAATGATACTTTGGAGAGTTAGATAATTTTATATTTTTGATTATTTTAAAATAAGAAAATATTTTACATTTATTTATTGCTCAAATATATGAACAAAATTAATTTACTGATATTTATTTGTATCCTGCAAAAAGATAAAATTTATGATTAATTCTATTAGCTTATAAATCTATTCATTAACAATTTTTATGTATATTGTTACTGTATATGTAAAAAAATTCTTTTTTTCATAATTTTTATAGCTGTGATGTAATTTTTTTGCCATATGACTTTGGCTAGGACTTTGAATATCCTACTGAATAAAAATGGAAAGCAAAGGTATCCTATCTTATTTCTAGTCTTAAGTAGAAAAATATTACAACATCAATTACAGTAACATTAGGTTTACTGTAGCTGCTTTTTAACATATTAAGAAAGTTTTATTCTTAATAAAAGTTGAATTTTTTCACATATTTTCTTTGTATTTATTAGTAAAGTCAATTACATTACTGTTAAAATTTTGAAGCATCTCTGAAGTTCTGGACTAATCCCACTTAGACATAGTATATAACTTTTTTTATTCATTGCTTAAATTTAATTTTCTAAGTACTTTGTTACAAATTGTCTTTGTTCCTGAAATATATAGGTCTGTATGTTTTTTAATGTACTGTCTTTGTCTGTTTTTATTTGTAGGGTAACATGGGCCACAACAGTTGAGGAATATTTTTTCATCTTTTATTTCCAAAAGTATAGTATATAGGACTGGGAATACATATATTTTAAATTCTTGATAGAATTCACCATATAAATTATCAGTATTTGTTAACAATATGTTTGTACAGGTTTTCTTCTTCTTCTGAAGTAATTTTAAGAACTTGTGTTTCTCAAGAAAGTTGTGCCTGCTTTCTAAATTTTCAAATATATTGCATAATTTTGGCTTATACTTTCTTATTATCTTTTCAAAGCCTGTGAGATCCCTGGTAATGTCTCTTCTTTTTTTATTTTTGTTTTTTGATATTGATAAATGATGTCTTGTTTTGGCTTTATCTTAACAGGTATTGCTAGGGCTTTGTGATTAATTATTACTGTAACATTTATGAAAAGTTTCTATCATAGTCATAAGGATAATTTTAATGAATTAATATAGCCATTTATGCTTTCTTTTCATTAATGTCTGTTTAATGACTGTTATACCATTCTTTTATTTCCCTTCTGTCTTTCTCTTGCTGTATGAAATTTATTATCTATAAAGAGCATATACCTGATTATTTTATAAAAATACAGTTTAGCAATATCTTCCTTATAATTGGCGTGTGTAACCTACTTATATTTAATGCACTTGCTAACATAGTTGGGTTTAAACTTATCACCTCGGTATTTTTTTTGTATTCATACAATTATTTTTTCTCTTTCTCTTTCTCTCTTTCCTCTTTCTCTGTCTTCTGGATTAATTCACATTTATAACAAGAGTCAACTGTTTTCTAGTCACTTTTTGTACTAGTTTATTTTGTACTAGTTTTTCATATTTTAAATGAAATTATTTCCAATATGCTGTTCTAGGAATTACTCATCTTTGATATCATACAATTTTTGCCCAGGAAAAAAAAGAGAATCTCTAATAGAATAATTTTCACCAATTCCTTGGGAATTCTGAACTTCCAATTTTGGGTCATAATGTGATAAAGGAGTCAGAATTTTGTGGAAAGATCATCATGATATAGAATTTGTTTCAATTGATATTTCACTGGTCTTTTACACTCTTTTTTTAAATTATTGATTGATTGATTTTTTTTTCTTTTTTTTATTAAATCATAGCTGCATACATTGATATGATAATGGGGCATCATACACTAGCTTCACAGACCATTTGACACATTTTCATCACAATAGTTAACATAGCCTTCCTGGCATTTTTCCCAGTTACTGTGCCTCATTTTTGATGCTTTTTAAGTCATTACAAAAGAATAAAACCTTGACTAAAAATATTATTAGAGTTCATGTCTTTCACTAAGTGTTTAGATGTCTTTAGTAATTATCCAAATGAATAAGTTTGTATATGTAAAATTTATGTTGTAAATAACTTTAAAGAAAATTTGAACACTGTAGAGAATATTGTACTATGAAAATTGAAAGATGTTTAATTGAATCATAGCTTAACTTTAAAAATACTTAAATTATTGGTGTTGGTAATAAACAGTTTAAACGAGTCAAGTCTTTCCTATAGTACAAAATACTGTTTGGCATATTTAAATTCACTGCTGTAAAAATATATTTGTCCAAAATATAATTATTAACTTAAGTTTCAAGTAAATATAATGCTAAAGATAAAATAATTATGCAGCCTGATAGAATTTCTATGACACAAGCTGTCAGCCCTTATTACATTGAATTTGTTATAATTCTTTTAGAGATTTAGAGCTTTATTTTATTCATGATTTCTTGCTCTCATAAACGTTTAAGTATTTATTCAATTTTACTTAAAGATGTGTCATTGTTTGTGTCATAAGGAGCCTTAGTCCCTGGATTAAGTTTAATACTTATACTACATATTAGAGGGCTCCAAGATTATTTCATTTGCCAATTTCCCATTGTGTGTTTATACCAGGGATAGCAGTACAGTAAAAAAAAAAAACAAACAAACAAACAAAAAAATGTGTAGACTTCTACTTCAGAAATAATTTAGGTTTGTATGCCAAATGTTATGTTTAAATCAATTAATACCTTCTATATTTGCGTCTGTCATTTTTTTTTTACAATTTTCAAAATTGTAGTTAAATACACAAAAATAGAATTTACCACCTGAAAAAATTTTCAGGTACAGTTCAGTGGTATTAAGTTTACCCATATTGTGCCAACATCACCATCCATCATCTCCAAAATTCAAATGCTATGTCTCAAACTGAAATGCAATATCCATTTAAAAATAACTCCTCATGTCTCCCACACCCTGGCAATCTCAATTTAAGTCATTAAATTTAAAATATCCAAATTTGAATCAAAAGTTTAGTTTATTACTTTTTTTTCCCCCTCAGTAGAGTGCTGTAGTGTCACAGCTCACAGTAACCTCAAACTCTTGGGCTCAAGTGGTTCTCTTGCCTCAGCCTCCCAAGTAGCTGGGACTACAGGTGCCCACCACAACGCCCGGCTATTTTTGGTTGCAGTTGTCATTGCTGTTTTAGCTGGCCTGCGCTGGGCTCGAACCAGCCAACTTCAGTGTATGTGGCTGGTGCCATAACCATTTTGCTACAGGAGCCGAGCCAGCTTAAAATAATGTCAGAATATAATATTTAAATATTAGAATGCTCAAAATAACATCCATACAAATACAAAATGAATTATTTTTAAATAATTTATTACCTCCTTAATGATTTCCTAGATCACAAGATAATTAAATATAACAGGGGTTAAATATTTCATCGGGAAAGGAATTCCAAATTGGATACAACACTGTATAATGTCTGACTGAAAATACAATCATAATTTACAAAATTATTTTTCTACCTGACAAAAAAATCGCATCTTCACACAAAGGTGTACAAATTACTCTGCAAAGTCACAGAATGAAGCTTTCAATTAATAATAAACATGAAAATGAAATGAAATGAAATACGTTCTCCTAGATAATTGTATACTTAAATAAGCTTAGATGAAATTAACCTATTGGCTTCATATTAGTATTGAATACATTGGATACTTGCTTTTCCATTTTGTGATACTTTTCTGAAAGGAATGCTCTCCAACTCTATCCAGGCAATTGTAAAAAAGCTCATCATCCTTAATCATCAGAGAAATGCAGATCAAAACTACTTTGAGATATCATCTAACCCCAGTAAGAGTAGCCCACATAACAAAATCCCAAAACCAGAAATGTTGGCGTGGATGTGGAGGAAAGGGCACACTTC
>CAUYPK010004554.1:0-30314 GCA_963574355.1 Loris lydekkerianus
TGCATCAATATTCATTAGTTATATTGGTCTATTTTTTTTTTCTTGTTGGGTCTTTCTCTGGTTTGGGGCTCAAGGTAATGTTTGCTTTGTAGAATGTGTTGGGTAATATTCCTTCTTTTTCTATATTTTGGAAGAGGTTTATTAGTATAGGTACTAGTTCTTCTTTAAAGGTTTGGTAGAATTCTGACGTAAAGCCAACTGGTCCTGGGCTTTTGTTTTTAGGGAGATTTTGTATAGTTGATGCTATTTCAGAACTTGATATAGGCCTGTTCAACATTTCCACTTCATTCTGGCTAAGTCTTGGTAGGTGGCGTACTTCCATGTATCGGTGGATTTCTTTCAGATTTTCATATTTGTGAGAGTAGAGTTTCTTGTACTATTCTTTAAAGATTTTTTTGAATTTCTGAGGGGTCTGTTATTTCATCGTTACCATTTCTGATCAAGGAAATTAGAGATTTGACTCTTTTTCCTGGTTAGGTTGGCCCAAGTTTTATCTATTTTATTGATCTTTTCAAAAAACCAACTTTTGGATTTATTGATCTGTTGTATAATTCTTTTGTTTTCAACTTCATTTAATTTTGCTATGATTTTTGTTATTTCTTTTCTTCTTCTGAATTTTGGGTTGGAATGTTCTTCCTTCTCCAGTTGCTTGAGATATCCCATTAACTTATTAACTTTCTCTCTTTCTGTTTTCTTGAGGAAGGCTTGCAGTGCTGTAAATTTCCCTCTTAGGACTGCCTTTGCAGTATCCCAGAGGTTCTGGTAATTCATGTCTTGATTGTTGTTTTGTTCCAAAAATATGGCGATTTTTTTCTTAATCTTGTCTATGACCCATGTATCCTTCAGCATAAGGTTGTTTAGCTTCCATGTTTTTGTATGGGTATGCAGATTCCTGTTGTTATGTAGTTCAACTTTTATTCCATGATGGTCTGAGAAGATGCAAGGAATAATTTCTATTTTTTTAAATTTGCTGAGGTTAGTTTTGTGGCCAAGATGTGGTCGATTTTGGAGTATGTTCCGTGGGCTGATGAGAAGAATGTGTGTTCAGTTTTGTTGGAATGAAATATTTTGTAGATGTCTGTTAAGTCCATATGTTGAATGGTTAATTTTAAATCTAAATTTTTTTTGCTTAGCTTCTTTTTGAGGATCTATCCAGCACTGCGGACGGGGTGTTAAAGTCTTCAACTACTATGAAACTGGAGGAAATTGAGTTGCTCATATCTGTTAGAGTTTCCCTTATAAATTGAGGTGCTTTGTGGTTGGGTGCATAAATATTAATAATTGAAATCTCATCATATTGAGTATTACCTTTAACAAATATGAAGTGTCCATCCTTACCCGTCCTTATTTTGATAGGTTTAAAGCCTATTGCATCTGTGAAGAGGATTGCAGCACCTGCTTTTTTTCTGCTTTCCATTTGCCTGGAATATAGATGACCATCCCTTCACCTTGAGTGTATATTTGTCTTTTAATGTAAGATGCGATTCTTGTATGCAGCAGATATCCTGCTTGAGTTTTGTATCCAGTCAGCCAACCTGTGACTCTTTAGAGGACAATTTAAACCATTCACATTAATTGAGAATATTGATAAGCCTTTTGAGAGTCGGGTGGACATTTTTAATCTTTTTGCAGAAGTTGGAATTTGATCAAAATTTTCTGTGTGAGTTTACCTTTGTGGTGGAGGATTTCTCTGGTCTTTATAGAGGATAGGTCTGAGAATATCCTGGAGAGCTTGTTTATTTATGGCAAATTTCTTCAACTTGTGAACGTCATTGAAGAGTATTTAATTTCTCCATCATAAATGAAACTCAATTTATCTGGGTACAGGATCCTGAGTTGAATGTTTTTTTGTTTTAGGAGATTAAAATCAATGACCATCCTCTTCTAGCTTGAAAGTTTTTGGAGAGACATCTGCAGTTATTCTATTATTGCCCTTTTAGGTGATGGTTTTCTTTTGTCTGGCAGCTTTCAGAATTTTCTCCTTCATATTAACTTTAGTGAAATCGATTATGATGTTTCTGGGGGATGTCTTATTCAGGTTGAGTTGTTCTGGAGTTCTGAAACTTTCTGCTATCTGAATTTCAGAATCTCTTGGCATGTCTGGAAAGTTCTCCTTAATAGTCTCATGGAGAAGAGACTCTTTGCCTTGTGTAGCCACTTTGTTGCTTTTGGGGATCCCTATAAGATGAATATTGGTTTTCTTCAAATTATCACAGAACTCTCTGAGAGAGTGATCTGTTTTTGCCCTCCATTTCTCTTCCTCTATGAGAGTTTAGGAGTGTAGTAAAGCTTTGTCTTCAATATCAGAAGTCATTTTTTTCTGCATGCTCCATTCTGTTACTGAGGAATTCTACTGTGATCTCAGATTGTTGAGGGCTGCAACTTCTGGTCTCAATGTGTCAACATCTTTGGTCATTTGGTTTTTGAATTCGTTGGATTCTTGAGTTATATTAATATTTTGGGTTACTGCTTGAAGTTCTAATTCAATCTTATTTGTTATCCAGATTCTGAATTTGATTTCTGACATTTCAGCTATTTGTTTGTGTATGATATCTTGTTCTGTGTCTTGTCCATTGATCCTTGGGGTAGTTTATCTACTCTAAGTATTCATATTGCCAGAGTTTTTCTTTTGGTTTCACCTCATGATCGTTTTTCACCATTGCCTCTGGCCATCCTCAAAGTTGGGAAGGTGTCTCTCCAAGATTAGACACCAGTGGGATCACTCTATTGTTGCTGGATTGTTTTAGGGAGTGACCCTGTGTAGTTCCTCTCAGGCTGTCCCAGCCAGAGGGTTCTGGTTGTGGAAGCAGCTCTGGAGTTTGACTTAACCAGAACTTGTTAAATGGAAAAATCCCTTTACAAACTGAATAGATATTTTAACAAATGAATGAATACAGCTCTCCCCTTGGGTAAGCTTATTAGTTCTTTATAATTTTGGTTGTAGGATGAGGATTAGAGTATGTGCTTCCTACTTTGGGTGAAGACACCCAAAACATTTCAGGATGCTTTATTTGTGACCTGCTGGAGTTCAAAGGGTGTGGCCTGTAGAGTGCAGCCTGTTTGTGCCTAGAGATAAAACTCTGATTTCTGAGCTCACCTAACCCTGAAATATGGGGAATCCCTGTCTAGCCCTGAGTAAAAAAAATCCTGTATCAATGTTATTTTCCATACAATGTCTTTCAATTATAATAGATAATGATTTAATTGCTTAATTTGTTTGAAAAATGGAGTCATTATAAAAAAAATAGGATTCTTACCTTTTAAACCTTCTAATTATCAGTCTGGCCAATTTAATAACTAACTTTATAGTAAACTGTAATCCTAAAGCTTATGTAATAATTTTTTTCCTAAAACAAAATAGTTATTTTAAATACTGATAGGCAGAGCAATCAAAAAAGTTTAGAATGTTTATAAATTGTGTGTACAGAATTGAATAAATTCATAAGAAATTTATGAAAGAATTCATATATGGTACAATTGACTATATCCTACCCCTAAAATCTCTTGAACAAATGTTTTAAGCCCTTAGTACTTGACAAACCTTCCAATATTAAAACTCTAATTTTAGTTCTTTTAAAATATTGAGACCACTAAAATCTCAAGGAGACATATTAAGCTTATTTAATATGTTAAGATGTACAAAAAATACTGTCAAATGTGAAATTGTGATTAATTTTCTATAAGTAATATTTATATAACTTTCAATATTATGAAATATTGACATATATTAGTATATATTGTCAGTAATAATTTTAATTTATCTCAAAATAACTGGCTAAATCTAAAACTTGTCCTAGAGAGGAAATATCTTTGGAAATTAAACATAAACTTCTAGAACTTTGATTAGAAAGTTAACATGTCTATGAGTATTGCCAATTTAACTTCAAACAGAACAGAAATCAGTTACGTGGAAATCCTATTTCAGGAAACAGGTCGAGGGGCCAGCCCTGGCCCATCTAACAGTAGGAGCAACGTCTATTGTTTTCCAACTGTTTAGAGCCACTAAAGACAGCACAGGATTGAATCTCAATCCCACCAGCCCAAATGGACCCTCAGGCTATCCCAACAAGAGTGTATGCCCCCTTACCTAAAAATACAGTGGAACTTCTTTTATAATGCAGTGACTTAACTATAGAAAACCTTTTTATTTTGCCAAGAATAATTAACTCTGGTTTATATAGGCTCAGCATCTGTAGCTTGAGTGGCTAGGGCACCAGGCATATACACTGGAGCTGGTGGGTTTGAATCCAGCCTGGGCCCATCAAAGAATGAAGATAAGTACAACCAAAAGTTAGCTGGGCATTGTAGTGAGTGTCTGTAGTCCCAGCCACTTTGGAGGCTGAGGCAAGAGAATTGCTGAAGCCCAAGAGTTGAAGTTCACTGTGGTCTGTGACACCAGAGCACTCTACCCATCACCAAAACTTGAGACTCTGCCTCCAAAACAAAACAAAACAAAACAAAACCCCCTCTGATTATGTAAAAAAGATAAGAGTTATAGCTTATACTAGTCAAAATATCATCACTTTTTCTCCCGATATGAAAATTACCCAACTTCTACTTCTCCCTACCGGTTCCATTTACAATAGCCTAGAACTGTTAATAAAGCTCTGGAAATTATAAGACTTCTTCAACCAGGAATTCCATACCCAAAAGATATTCCGTGGTACTATTCCTTAGTGATTATAAACTTAAAAGATTGATTTTTTACTATCCCACTTCACCCTGATTCCTCCCGCATGATATCAGTAAACAGTCCTTCCACGATGGATGACTAATAGCTCTGCCTTATGTCAAAAATTTGTTGCTACTACAATATTACCAATTCATATGCAATTTCCGACTGCTTACATTACCCATTATGTGAATGATATTTTACTTTCTCACCCTGATTCTTCTACATTAACAATCATTTTCTATCGTTTACAGGACTCAACAACCATTTATAGGTTACGTACAGCTCCAGAAAAAATACGAAGTGTTCCTCATTTCTCATATTCCTCTCCTGTCTGTCAACTTATTAAGGACAGACAAATTTGACCACAAGAACTTCAAATCCACAATAACAAACTCACCACCTTAAATTATTTTCTGCAGTTACCAGGAAATATTGATTGGCTCCTTCCTTCATTAAAGCTTTCTTAAATGTTATTGTTCATTGTTTAACTGCTTTTATTGTTTTAGGAATCCCACAACTTACACAAACAGATAATGATCCTGTTTACACTAATAAAACTTTCTCTTCCTTTGGTTCAACTTTTTCTATCGCCCTTAAAACAGGTGTACTTGCAACTATTTGGGCCAAAATGTTGTTAAATGTGTTCATCACACCCTTGAAAGGGAGGAACTATATCCTGGAACACCACATAACCTCCTTTCTCATGATCTTTTCACTTGAAATTGTTTTTAAAAGTTGATGTTTTAGGTGAAACAGTAGCACAATGCTTTGGGAATGTTCTGTCCTCTACATAGTTCCATACCCTGAGGTTCTCTGAAGTTATCCTTAACTGGTACTTGGCAAGGACCTTATCCTGTGTTAATATGAAGAAAAGGACATGTTTGCATCTTTTCTAGAACAGCTAACAGTCCTCCTTGGCTTCCTGAATGGGAACTTATAAAATACATTACAAAGTGACATTACCTTATAGCTCTTCAGTTCACATCCCTATCAAAGGAGATGATCAGAAACTACAGGACTAATCTAGAAGATTACTTGGCTCTTGTAACATGAATGATTGTGTCACTATTAGAGAATGTATTATAAATACTCTATCAACAGAATAAAGAGTTATCCAGAAAGATCTCTGGGACCTTGCAGCAATCCTTCAGCCAGTGAAAGTCCTGGAGCCCACCAATGAAGTGAGGCAAAATGAATGTAGAACTCTACATGATGTTATGGCTTGTGTTCTGCTTCCCAGACTTTTACTAGTTGGTAATGCTTCTATAACCAAAATTGAACATGGATTCTCTTTAAATTGTTTAAATTATAATTTATCTAATTTGTTAACCATATTAATCCATTTGATATTATTACTGTAATTGAACAACCATCATTTGTTATGTTACTCAGCCATGCTATGACAAATCAGGCATGCAAACTTTTATTGAACTTAATAAGTATTCACACCATGGTATAACCCATAAGAAAAGTGTCATTGGATTGATCATAGCAGGCATTACAGCATTAATTGCCTTAGTAGCCAGCCCTCTTACTTCAGCTATGGCTCTCACTCAATCTATCCAAATAGCCAATTTTGTAAATACATTGGCTAAAAATACCTTTTTAGCCTTATCTTTTCAAGAAGAAATAGATAAAAGAATGGAAACTAAACTTAATGATTTGGAACAAGTAGGAGCTCTAATAGGTGATGAACTTGCCTTTAAGTGGCCATGCTCAATTCCAATGGATTTATATTACTCTTAAAACCCATAATTAATCTCAATGGAATTAGGACAAAGTAAAAAATCATTTACAAGAAATATGGTCTCATAATGATAGCAGTCTTGATATAACAAAACTTCATCAAGAAATTCAAACTATGCATAAAGCTCATCTGAATGTTTATGGTCCTACTTAACTTGCTAAAGATATTTTTGATGAATTACAGTCTTTTAAATCTGTTAGAAAAAATTGAACATCTTACAATAACATTAATTATATTAAAAATTTTAATAACAATTTTACTTTGTATCTTCCCAGTCCTCTGCAGAGTTTCAGCCAAACAATTCCTCCAGTTAAAAACCTCCATTCATGAATTGAAGTTTACTAATAAGGGAGGAGATGTGGAGAGTGGTCTGTGAGACAAAAGGGCCCCCACAGCCTAGGTAACATTCAGGGAATGAACGTCAATTTCTCCTTCTCAATTCTCCAAACAGCCTTATTCCTTTCTTCATGTTCCCTTTGCCAGAAGTCACATAGCTCTTTCTTTGTCCAGTTAACAATGCAGAGATCCTTGTAATCTTTCCCTTACTTCTCCTTGTCATATGCTAACAAAGTTGAGTAGTAATCACTAACTCACATAGTTCTTCCTTTGTTTTGTTAAGAGAGGTCCTTGTGATCTATTCTTCTTACTTTTTATCTTATATTAACGAAGTTGAGTAGAAACCATTAACAAAATGATTTGTCTTTACTCAAGCCTTTTGCATCTTCCTGTCATACTGTAAGACCAAAATTATCTTTTGTTTATGCTATTTCCCCATACTGTCTATGCTACTTCGCACTGGACAACCTTGTACAGATACTATAAAATAAAGTTGATTTTGTGCTCTGGTGCTGGCTGCTGCTATCAGCTCAGTCAGCTCTCCCTATCCCATTCTTTGTCTCTGTGTCTTCTCTTGTGCTGTATTTTCCTCATTCCCCCTCCATTCCTCTCTGGTTCACTCTCCATTGCCACACTGGTTTATGACACCAGTTTTGTCAGAGGGATGTTGACATCCCCAACTATTAAGGTGTTATGAAATATCATATTGCTCAGGCCCATCAAGTTCTGTTTCTTAAATCTGGGAGCATTTAAGTTAGGTGAATAGATGTTTAAAATTGATATGTGTTTTTGTTGTATTGGTCTTTTTGTTGCAGGAAGACAAGGCCCAACAGAGAGAAAGAGCTCCCAAACACCACATTTATAAGAGAAAGGGCTTTATTCACCAGCCAGGAGCTTAAGGCATAGAAGAATTCCAAATTACCATGCTCCCTGACTGCCTTGGTCTTTCCCTTTTTATTTACAGTCAAAAAGTTCCACCCCACAGGTAACCTTCTCATTGGCCAGTTTGAATCAAGTGGGAGATGCTATTCCCGCCCCTACAGAACTACAGGATTTCACAGAACTTGAAAATTTCCAAGTTTCAGGAAGTTAAGTTTACAAAATCCCAAGAGCTGAGTCACCATGGACAGGACCCTGCATGTGTATCCTTGTGGTCTCCTTGAGAAGACCTGTTCTTCTAGACCTCATCTCTCTCAGGTATCCTCTCTCACTTTGACCGGTATGAAGTGTCCTTCTTTGTCTTTCTTAACTAAAGTTGCTTTGAATCTGCATGTATCTGAGAATAAGATTGCAACCCCTCATTTCTTCTGATTACCGTTTGCTTGAAACAGTTTTCCATCCCGTAAACTTGAGTCTTGATTTTTCCTTCAGGGCTAGGTGTGTCTTCTGTATATACCTTATGGATAGCTTGTGCTTTTTTTGTCCAATCAGCCAGCCTTTGTCTCTTCACTGGGGAATTCAACCCATTGACGTTAATTAAGAGTATCAATAAGTGTGGTGGAATTCTATTCATCTTATTATAGATAGTTTGTTGTGTAGTTTTATTCTTTGTGCCATTGTGAAAGCTAAACTCAGGCCTTTGACTTCTATGTGTTTACTTTGGTGGTGGTCCATTGTGGTATTCAGTATTGAGGATAGATCTAAGTATTTCCTGTAGAGCTGGTCTCATTTTGGTGAATTTCCTCAGTGCTTATATATCTGAAAAAGATTTGATTTTGCCATCAATTTTGAAGCTAATTTTAGCAGGATTCTGAGCTGAAAATTATTTTGTTTAAGGATGTTGAAGTTATATGACCATGCTTTTCTGGCTTGGAAAATTTCATTTGAAAAGTCTGATGTCATCCTAATAGCTCTGCCTCTGTAAATCAATTAGCACTTATTCTTATTCCTAGCTGCTTGCAGAATTTTCTCCTTTATTTTGACTTTGGAGAGGTTTATTACAATGTGTCTTGGAGAAGCTCCATTAACGTTGAGATGACCTGGGGTTCAATATTCATCTGAAAGGAGTGTGTCAAGATCTTTAGTAAAACTTGGGAAGTTTTTATTTATGATAGTCTTCAGTAGGACCTCCATACCTTTGGGAAAATCTTCTTCTCCTTCAGGAATCCTTATTATTCATATGTTTGAATGCTTTGTGTAGTCTAACAGTTCTCTATAAAACTTTGCTTTCTTTCTCTTCTTTTCTGACTCTGTAACTACCTGTGTTGACTCAAAGACTTTATTCTCTAACTCTGATGTTCTTTCTTCTCCATAGTCTAATTTATTTTTGATACTTTCTATTGCTTCTTTACATTCCCTGATTGTCTCCTTCATTTCCTTAAGCTCATCATGTCTTTTTTATATTCTACATATCTCTTGTCCAACTTTTGCTTCTGTCTCTCTATTTTCTCATCTTTTCCCTTTATTGTATTAATCATACACATTTTAAATTCCCTTTCTGTCACATCCATTTATTCTTTATAGGATGAGTCTTCTGTAAAAGCTGCCTTGTGGTACCTTGGAGGAGGTGCTCTATTTTGTTTTTTCATGTGCCTGAATTTTTTGGTTTTCATGTGTGCTTTCTTCTTGTTCACTTATTTGTGCACCTTTTTCCTTCTCAGTTCATCCTTTACTTTAAATTACCTTTTATCAGAAGAAAGAGTAAACAGAAGGAAAGAAAAAAAGAAACACCAGGGTAAAAGAAAGAAAGAGTAAACAGAAGGAAAGAAGAAAAGAAACACCAGGGTAAAAGAAAGAAAGAGTAAACAGAAGAAAAGAAGAAAAGAAACACAGGTAAGGAGAATAACAGAAGGAATAAAAACTTGGATAACAGGAGAAAAGGAGGTCAGCAAGAGAGGATGAGAGTGATTTAGGAAATGGTATTGATCAGAACAATGCTAAGGCCACACTTGTAACTCAAGTGTTTTGAGTGGGCTGAACTAGGAGGGTTCCTTGAAATCAAGTAGTCCTTACCACCCAAGCAGAGCCAGATTCATCCTCTACCAAAACTAGAAGGGAAGGAAAAGAGCAAAAGCAAAAAAACACTAAGGAAAAATTAAATAAGATTGAAAATGAAATAGAAAATTTTTGCAGTGTGGTCTTGCCAATACTATCTTTCTAGGGGAAGAGGTAGAAAGGTCTCTTAGCCCCATTGAACCAGAGGTAGAAAGGTCTCTTAGTGCCATGGTTACAATATTTTCATCCCATTTTTCTTGTCTTTCACTTTTCTTTCTTTACTCCACTTCCTTCTTTCTCCTCTATTAGATACAAAGGTATGTTTAATTATCTCTATCTATTCGTATCTTAACTTTATTTTTATTATTTTGCTGAGAACTGGGAAGACACAGCTGTGGTCTGGAAGGTAGGCCACAGCAGTGATCTGGCTCAACTTAATTGTCCACAGCAATCTTCTGATTATTTCATCAGCATTCAGCTTCCCCCGGATTGGGAGCTCAGATCTCTTCTGAATCCTTCAGAGGCAGGTCACTCTTGACATTGTCCAAACTTTTTTCCCTGTTTGGATTCTCACAAGAGCTTGATCTTTTCACTGTATAGAGAAAGTAAGACCTGCTCAGAGGATAGGCCTGAAAGCCAAATAGACTGGAGTGAGTTCCTCATCCTGTTATTTCTTACTTGTGTTAGTTTTCTAGGGTTGCCATTACAAAATATCACAGGCCCAGTGGTTTAAAATAGCAGAAATTTACTTTCTTACAGTCTGGAGACTAGAAGTCCAAGGTCAAAGTGTCAGAAGAGTTCATTTCTTCTGAGACCTGTTGCTTTGGCTTGCATATGGCTGCCTTCTCACTGTGTTCTCAACATGGTCTTTTCTCTGTGCAAGTGTATCCCTGGTATGTCTTTCTGTCTCTTTTCCAATCACCTCATCTTAAAGGTATATCAGGTGTATCAAATTAAGACCAATCCTAATAGCCTTTTTTTTAAATTAATAACCTCGTCAAAGCTCTGTCGCCAAATGCAGTCACATTCTGAGGTTTTGGAAGTTAAGGCTTGAATTTTGGAAGAACACTATAGCACTAGCTGTATGATCTTGGCTAAATAACTTTACTTCTCAGGACCTCAGTTTATCCCCAGGATAAATGGAGATAATCAGAGGCAATATTTAAAATATTTATCATATGGCAGGGATTATAACCAGCTACAAACTTAAGTAGTCCTGGAATTAGAGAAGAGTCCTGAAGGCCATTAGTATGCCAAGCTTTAACCCTTTAATTGTATTGTGTGGAAAAGTCCAAACTAGGGAAGGTTCCATGCAGGGCCCAATGTGGTAGTGGTAGGAGTGAAGAATTTTTTTCAATATTTGAATAACCTGTACAGACCTATCTATGCATGTCACCCAAATATCTGGACTAGTGCAGATAGTGTCTCCCTTATTAGTGTAATTCTATACACATGCGCTGACCTCTTCCTCCAACACTCACCTTCGTTTCTCTAAGGAAATCTTACCAGACTCAATTGTATGGCCTCAAAAATTCTGCTGCCGTAAGGCTGAAGAGCTCTTCTTTCCATCTTTGTACACCATTGAGTTCACCAAGATAATGTAGCACCTGGTGGCTGTTTGGGAAATTCTCTGTGAACATCCCAAGGAAGATACTCATCTCTGTGCCCTAGAGGGACTGTTTTATGTCCACACCAACATGATGTAGCAGAAAGCTAAGATTGCAGTCTGAGCTTAACAACCTCCTCACCAGTTCCCTCTCCTTGGTGGACTTCACTCTTCCCTCTGTCCTATGAGTAGCTGGACTGTTCAGTCTTCTGTGAAAGTATTTTCTAGGAAGCAGAAAGAAACTGGAATAGTCAAATTAGATGAGTCATCTCTCTCCATCCTAAGGGACTCTTTCTTGACCCTTGGATCTCTTTTATTCCCCTTTTCTTTCTTTCCAAGAGGCCAAAAATGAGCCATCTTTGGGCAAGAAATTTAGAGCAAGATGCCTCCTGTCACTTTATTGAGGGCCATAGCCTCATACCTCCTTATCTTCTGACTCTTGTCCCACTCTACCTCTGATTGAACAGTATAGTGGAAGAGGGAAGGGTAGAGCCTTTCCTTGGGTTTGAGGGATGGTTAATGAGAGCTCAAGCCAAGAGGAATAATGTGATATTTCAGAGGAGGCTGTTAACTCCAAGCCTCAGAGGGTTTAGCAGGACTTGGGTAAAAGATAAAATCAATTTCATTATGTCAGCATGCATGGGGCTGTCTAGCAGACCTGTTCTGGAAAACTGAGGCCAAAATGAGTGAGAGAAGAAAAGAATTCATCACTGTGGAAGCCCAGTCAGAGGTGACTTTGAAGGTGGAGCAAAAGATCCTAGAACATTCTAGGAAGTTGTTTAGAAAAAGATCCCAGATGGTGAAGGTGATCATTATGAGCAATGCTTGTTGGGATGAGGGTTTAGGGAGGCTGGATGATTCAGTCTCATATCTTCTCTTTAGTAGAACAATAGAATCTCAGCCAGACTCAGTTGCAAGCTAGTGGGACATTTTCTCTGCCCTGCCTTGAGTTGCTCAGACAGTCTGATATTATAGATAGAACACTGAACTTGGAGCCCCAGTCTGAGCTCTAGCTCTAGCTCAGTTCTCTGATTTATTTGCTGTGTAACTTGGGCAAGGTTCTACTCTTCTCAGACTTCTGTAACATCAGAGGAGAGACTCATTCTCTGAAGGGCTCTTGCTACTCCACCATCCTGAGTTTCTGAGTCAGTAGAGTGAGGTAGGGTAGAATAATAGACCAGCCACTACTGAAGCCTTGCCTCTTAGAGTTGGGGCCAGTAAGCCTGAAAGAAATCATTCCTCAATTCACCTCTGCCTCCCAAAGGATGGATCACTGACCCTCATTCTCCATAGTTCTCAGCTACTCTTGCTTTCTCACGTACAACTAATGTCCCTATCTTTCTCAGGGTCTTGAGGAACACTTCTTTCAACCCCAACTGTAGGGCTTCATGATGACTTTGATTATCTGCTAGACAGTTTGATATTCTGCACTCACATGGCTGTTAAGATGCTAGGCACTATTTTCCAGGTGGAGACAGTGCCTTTGAGGGCCACCTGGATGAGGTGAGATATCCCCTTGAGAGACTTTCTCACTTACAAAGTAGGGGTCATGTAGGGCAAGGGTCCAGCAGCACCTCTGTGCATTTGTGCCACCCTAGATCAGACCCTGGAGAAACAAGACATCCTTGCCCTTGAGAATGTATCCATAAAGGATACTTGTACAGCACTCTGCATCTAGGCCCCGCTAAATCAAACCTGTTGGCACTTTTTGTGAACCAGCAGGAAGAGTAAACAAACCAAAGGGGGAATGGTGAGGAACTGAGAAAGTAGATCACACAAAAGACACAGATCGCGTAAAGGACAAATAGATGGAATTGGGATGTCTGGCATAACTGATAACTGCAGCCAGGACCTAACTGTGTGAACAGCTTTATTTATTTATTTATTTATTTATTTATTTATTTATTTATTTAAATCATAGCTGTGTACATTAATGCAATCATAGGATACAATGTGCTGGTTTTATATACCATTTGAAATATTTTTATGAAACTGGTTAACACAGCCTTCACCGCATTTTCTTAGTTATTGTGTTAAGACATTTATACTCTACACTTAGTAAATTTAACATGTACCCTTGTAAAATGCACCGTACCTAAACAAGGTTACTTATATTAACAATGTTACTAATCAGCAAGGCAAGTGAGTGGAAATGTTTTCATCTTGCAAGCCTGAGGGGAAGTAACTGGATAAGTAAAAGAATTTTTTTCAGGCAGAATAGAGACTGAAGATGCCATTATTGGCAAGGGAAAACACCCCCCCAAAAAGAGGGAAATAAAAAGTAAGCTAAGTGAGGTGGAACAAAGGAAAGTCAGCTGCTGCTGACTAGCTGCTGCTAAATTTCTTATCTGAACAAGTTTTCTGCTTTTCCTAGAAGCCTGGCCTGTTGGAGATATAGCTTACTAATACCCCTGCTGGGTCTGTAAACATTCTGAAGGAATATTGGCCACAGAGGAAGCTATGTGTAAGGCCTAGCAAGAAACATTAATTAGACCGCCTCATGCCCAGTTAACAGCCAAAGCAAATACTCATTGTGGAGATTTGTAGTTGGCTGGGGCAGAGATCAAGGGAACAACTTGAGCCCTGAAATATGGGCAGGAGGGCTTATATCCCTTATCACAGAGGAAGACCTTCTGTAGTGATGATGAGAGGAAAATTCCTCTTTCCTACCAATTCTTCAGAGGAGATTGATGCCAGTGGTGTTTTACTCCACAGTGAACTATCAGATATTAACAACACCCCGCCCCCAGGAATCTGTGTGTGTGACCACAGACAGAAGACTGCTCCCAAACAAGGCTCAAGTTCTGGATTTCTCAAGACTGATAAAACCCTTAAAATTGTAGAAACAATAGAAGCTGATGTGCTTGCTCAGAGAAACTTCTGGCATCTTTGTTCTCTTCTTCAGCTTACCTTCTGGGCTAATGAGCAAATATCCTTCAATAAAAGCTAAGTGGAACTGACACTCAGGGCCACTTGCCAGAACTCCACAAATGGGTGGTGGTCCCCTGTGCTCCCACCTTTGAAAATTCTATTCTGTGTTTTGTCTCTTTCTCTCTCATCATTTCTAAACTTACATTTCTTCAGTCATTGACCAACAGATCCACAGGTCTTAATGGATCCAGCCCCTGGGGTGAGACCCCACCAGAGTTTCACCATAAGCAATATTCTTAAGGATGTGGATCTTAGTACATAGAGTGAAGATTTATTTTAGGGAAAGAAGGCTATGTGCTCTTAGGCAAAAGATAGGAAAGTATACAGAAGCTATGTGACTTCTGACAAAGGAAACAAGAAAGGATTATTGTTGCTTTAGAAAGAGAAGCAGTTGGGGGTTGTTCCTTGAATGCACCTCCCAGTCTGTGGGGGTCTTGCAGCCTCACAATCCACACTCTACATTTCCTCCATTTTTATTTCTTAGTGCCAATTTGTGAAGAAATGATTTTAATTGGAGGAGTTGCTTGTCTTTGACTCTGAAGAAGAATAACTAGAAACAATAGCTATCATAGCTGTGAAAACCTTTTCAGGGGTGAGTGGCTTGCCACAACATTGCACAAGATCAGTTCCTTCTTGGGTCAGCTTCTTCAGTTGTCCCGATGTCAGGGCTTCATCCTCTGCAATGTCTTGGCTTGGGAGCATATCACTTGGGTTGTCAATTTTAGCTTCTTTGGTGACACAGGAAGGTCTTCTGCATCCATGTCTGACCAACCATTCAGGGAGACAAGGGGGCTTTCAGCTGTTCTAGGAAAAAAATAAACATATCCTCTCCCCCATATTAGAACAGGCTCAGGTGGGAGGCACCTGTGGCTCAGTGGGCAGGACGCCCACCCCATATACCAAGGGTGGTGGGTTCCACCGGGCCCCAGCCGAAATACAACAAAAAAATAGATGAACGTTGTGGTGGGTGCCTGTAGTCTCAGCTACTTGGGAGGCTGAGGCAAGAGAATTGCCTAAGCCCAGGAGTTGGAGGTTGCTTTGAGCTGTGATGCTATAGCACTCTACCAAAGGGGATAAAATGAGATTCTGTCTAAAAAAAAAAAAAAAAAAAAGAAAGAAAAGAAAAGAAAAGAAAAAGAAAAAGAAAGAAAGAAAAAAGAAAAACAGGGTCAGGCCCTTGCCAAATACCAGTCAGAGGGCCCTTCCATAGAACCTCAGGACTTTTAGAATTAAGTACATTCCAAAATCGCCCTGATGCATTGTGCCTCTGGATATTAGTGTTTAAAAATTTTTAAGCAAATAAAGCGTGAAAGAGAAGATTGTGTGGTGTATTGGGGTATATCTCCCTTTTTCAATTTGTTAAGTTGAAATTTAAGAGCGCAACAATCAATCAGAATGAAATTGGGATCATTTTCTATAAGTTGCCAGAGGTGGCACTGTTTCTTTAGGATAAGGGCAGCCAAGATTCCATAATATGGTATTAAAACCCGTGTTGTGCTGACACGGTGGTGTTGTGCTCAAATGCACCCATTCCAAAGGACCAAGAGGTTGCCATAACAAAGTAGTAGGTGTATGAGAAGTAGAAAAAATAGTAGATAGATAGGAAAAGCAGGGTCAAAAGAAGTGAGTTGTTCTCTTTACAAAGCATAGTCAACCTTAGTTAGAGCTTCTATTGCAATGGGTGTTAAAGCACCAAATAAGGAAGGGCCTCTTAACGTGGTCCTTTAAGGGTCTTAAGGTGGTCCTTTAAGAATGTCAAGAAGGGGCTTTAAGTCTCCTGCAGTAAGTTTCAATGAGGGACAAAGCCAATTAATATCTCCAAGTAATTGTTAGAAATCATTTATGGTAGTCAATTTATTAGTACAAATGTGAATCTTTTGAGGGCATATCTGACAATTCTCAATGAGATGACATAAATAGGAAAAGGGAGGAATACTTTGTATCTTTTCTGTTGCTATATATAACCCAATGGCAGTCAGAGAGAACTGTAGTTCAATGAGAGTAATGGTCAGTGTAAAACAATCAGGGTGGGCAAGGAAAATGTCATCCATATAATGAATAATATAAGCAGTAGGAAATTATTGGGACATGCACTTGATCCTTCCTGGGTGGATCAGTACATCCATTCTATCATCCCAGTCTTTCTATTCTATTACAGGGAGGTGGGGGTGATGGGCATGGTGTCTCTTTGGCTGCTTCCTATGGGATGAGGAGCAGCGTGGACTGCTTATAAGGAAGATGGGAGGGGGCTTGGAGTAAAAGCTGCAGAAGCTATAGTCAGACCTTGGATATAAGAAGGTCCTATGTCAGCACAAACTCTAATATAATAAGAAAGGTTTCTTTTCTTTCTATACAGACAGAGAGCAGATTGACAAGCTGAATTAGAATTTTCATGTGCTAGTTGGCTAACAAGAATCATTCCTGCCTCACCATCAAGAACAAGGTGACCAACTACTTGTAAAAGGTGAGAGACAAAATCTTAATAAGGTGAATCATATCCCTGTCTAATTTTACCTAATTCTTCAGTTTTAACACCAGACATAGGTAACTTCCTCCAGGCTTGTAATGCCAATTGATTAATTTGTTGGTAGGCTTCAGGAGAATAATTTAATTGAGCTTCCAAAGAGGCTTGATGTTTTTCTCCCAGAAGAACATCTGCAGTAAAAAGGATATTTTGTTGCTGATTATGTTCTGCCTATTCTGCAGCACTATCACCCTGGTCTTATTTCCATAATAAGTAATCACTACCAGAAAGACATGCTTTTGCAACAGACTTCCAATCATTAGGAGGGAGAGTATCATTAGACAAAGCATCCATGAAGGCAAGAGTAAATGGAGCAATTGGACCATATTGTGTATAAGCCTTTTTCGCTCTCTGAGGGTTTTAAAAGAAAGAGGCTGATGCTGGAGAGCTCGAATGCCCTGTTGATCAACAGTTTCAATAATTGGAAAATAAGAAAATACATGTATACAGGCTTGTTTCAAGGTCAGTTGCAAAGGTGACTTGGAATATGTAGACATAACAAAAGGAGATGGTGTTGATAGAAATTTAGAAAAAGGAGGCCAGGTGGTAGGTAAAGTGGCTCAGGCTTAAATGAAAGGGAGACATGAAGTTCATCTAGCCATAGCCAATAGCTCAGAGGAATAAGGGTTTTCATATGAAACAGAAGAGGAACACTCCTCATCATGCATTCATTCTTCACTCTGCAATTCTTATTATGATTCAAGGGGAAGGGGTTTATTATACTTAGGTTTTTCTGCTGAAGCAGAAGGAGAAACACTTATCATCTGAAAAAGGGGATGCATCTGTTCACTATCAGAATCTAAACAGTCCCTAACTAATCCCCCAAAAGAGAAGGCATCAATAGGAACATTAGAAGGTTCCTTGTCTGTATAATAGAAGAGCAATTTCTCCTCTACTTTGTCCCAGGTAGTGGCGTTAACAGTGCATTCTTCAAGGAACCAAGGACAAACTTCTTGAATAAAGTGAAGAAATCACTCTAATTGGGTAACATGAATATGACACCCACAGGTTTTTAACATAGACTTAAGCATTAGAACAAAGAGAAAGAGTTCTTGCTACTTTGAGTATGACTGTCCCATAATTTATTACTCCTGATGATTATCCCCCAAAACAAATTTACTTATGAACTGTACAGTTTCTCTTTTCTTTACATGGGTGATTCCCTCACCTGTGTGCACCTACTATCCTGTATGCCTGTACCTGTTCAGGGTGCCACACTTTGGTGAACCAGTGCAAAGAGTAACCAAACCAGAAGGGAAATGGCAGGGAATTAAGAAAATAAGTCACTCAAGACACATAGATTGTATAAAAGATAAAGAGATGGGATTGGAAGGTCTGGCACAGCTGCTGACTGCAGCTAGCACCAAACCAAACCGTGTGAACAGCTTTATTTATATAGTACCTAAACAAGGTTTCTTATATTAACAATGTTGCAAGTCAACAAGGAAAGCCAGTGGGAATGTTCTCTTCTCATAAGGTTGAGGGGAAGTAATTGGATAAGTAAAAAGAGTTTTACCATAAACAATATTCTTAAGGACATGAAATCTTAGTACATGGGGTGAAGATTTACTTTAGGGAAAGAAGGCTATGAGCTTTTAGGCAAAAGATAGGAAAGTATACAGAAACTATGTGACTTCTGACAGAGGGAGCAAGGAGAAAGGACTATTGTTATTTTAGGAAAGGAGGAGAAGCATTTGGGGGTTGTTCCTTGAACACACCTCCCGGGCTGTGGGGGCTCTTGCCACCTCCAATCTGTAATGCACAGGCACTGGCAGCAAAATTATGTTTGGGTTTGACCAAAGTACACTCACACTTTGACTTTAGCCCTATCCCTCTCTTAGTGAAAGTAGTAAAGAGAAGACTCATGAATTACTTTACTCACTTTCTTTTCTTTATGTTAGTAAGTAAAAGCTATTTTAAAATTAACTACTTTATAAAAAAAAGTAAAGGCAACATGAGAACAGAGTAAATCATTTAAGCAGTACCAACAGGCAGAGTACCAGGTTTGTTGAACAAGGGTGACCATTGGAAACAGTTTCTTGTGTGTTCCTCCTAGAAAATGTTAATATTTATATGAAACAACCATTTGTTTTGTTTGTTTATAGAAGTGGACTCAAACTGGACACAGTGTTCCCTGTCTTACTTTGTTCACTTAACTATATTTGGACTGACTGCTTTCCATATAAGTACAAATCTATTTACTTGATTCTTGCTATTTCTTTTTTTGAATTTTTACTTGATTCTTTTTAATAGAGATATGTTTGGAGGTAGAGTTTAATTTAATTAACTAGTCACTAAATGATGAATATTTAGAGATACCTATCCCCAATCTCTTGCTACTAGACACAGTGCTGTAGTGGCTGTCTGTGTACACATGTCCATACACAAATGTGATATATCAGCAGTCTAAATTCATAGGTGTGTAACTGTTGGGTCAAGAGTATGCACATTTAAGACTTCTGACAGATATTGATAAATTGCCCTCTAATGAGATTTCCCAATTTATGTTCTTATCAGGAGTGTGGAACAGTAACTATTTTTCTACACTCTCACTCACACTGGGTATTTTCTTTCTTTCTTTTTTTTTTTTTTCCTTTTATTAAGTCAAATATAAATAGATAATGAATACATTTATGCCTGTGTGGGATTCCATGTGTTGATTCTTTGTACTAATTGGAGTACTTACATTCAACCAATCAACATGGCTTTCACCTCATTCACTTAATCACTGTGTTAAGACATTTGTGTTCTATACTTGATAGATTTGATTTGTACCCTTGCAATATGCTCCATAGGTGTGGTCCCACCATTAACCCTCCCTCCATTAAACTACTCCCTTCCCTCCCATCTCCCTTGCCTTCTCTCCTTCATCCTGGGCTATAGCTGTGATTCATCTTTCATATGAAAGTGTGAGAAATTATAAATTGGTTTCATAATAGTACTGAGTACATTGGATATTTTTTTCCATTCCTGAGATACTTTACAAAGAAGAATATTTTCTAGCTCTATCCATGCCAATATAAAAGAGGTAAACTCTCCATTTATTTTTAATGCTACATAGTATTCCATGGCATACATATACCACAATATATTCATCTATTCATGGGTCAATGGGCATTTGGGCTTCTTCCATGAGTTGGCAATTATGAATTGAGCTGCAATGAACAATCTGGTGCAAATATCTTTGTTACAGAGTGATTTTTGGTCTTTTGGATATACACCTAGTAGAGTAATTGCAGTATCAAATGGCAGGGTCTACATTTAGATCCCTGAGTGTTCTCCAAACTTCTTTCTAAAAGTAACATACTAGCTTGCATTCCACCAGTGGTGCAGAAGTGTTCCCTTTTTCCCACATCCATGCCAACATCTGTAGTTTTGGGATTTTGAGATGTGGGCTACTCTTACAGGAGTGAGATGATATCTCAAAGTGGTTTTGGTTTGCATTTCTCTAATGATTAAAGATGATGAGCATTTTTTCATGTTTCTGTAGACCATGTGCCTATCTTCTTCAGAGAAGCTTCTGTTCATGTCTCTTGCCCAAAATGAAATGGAATCACTTGTTCTATTCCTATTAATGAGTTTGAGTTCTTTGTGAATTCTGATTATTAGAACTTTGCTGAAAATATAACCTGCTAATATCCTCGCTCATTCTTATGGCTGTCTACTTCCTTTACTTACTGTGTTCTTGGAAGTGCAAAAACTTTTTAGTTTGATCAGATCCCAGTAAGGTATTTTTGGTATTGCTTCAATTGCCCAGGGGGTCCTCCTCATAAAGTATTCTCCCAGGCCAGTTTCTTCAAGTGCTTCCCCTATACTCGCACCAAGAATTTTTATAGTTCTATGTCTTAAGTTTAAATCTTTTATGCAGTGACAGTCAATTTTCGTTAGAGGATAAAGGTGTGGGTCCAGTTTCAGTCTTCTACAAGTTGCCAGCAAATTCACCCAGCACCACTTTTTAAATGAGAAATTTTCCCCAAAATTAATATTTTTCATTGGCTTGTAGAAGATCAAATGACAATAAGTATCTGGGTTCATCTCTTGGTTTTCAATTCTGTTCCATACAGCTTCCTCTCTATTTTTGTGCCAGTACCATGCTGTTTGGATCAGGATAAATCTATAGTATAGTCTGAAGTCTGGTAGCATGATTCCTACTGATTTTTTTTTATTTCTACGGAATGTGTTAGCTATTTAAGATTTTTTCTGTTTCCATATAACAAAATACTAATTTTTCCAGATTTTTAAAGTATGATAGAGGTGCTTTAATAGGGATTGCATTAAATCTGTACATTGCTTTGGGTATTATGGACATTTTAACCATGTTGATTCTTCCCAGCCATGAGCGTGTGAGCGTGGTATATTTTTCCATTTCTTAACATCTTCAGCTATTTCTTTTCTCAGAGTTTCATAGTTGTCTTTATAGAGATCTTTCACATCCTTTGTTAGGTATACTCCAAGTTATTTCACCTTCTTTGGCACTATTGTAAATGGAATAGAGTCCTTGATTGGCTTTTCAGTTTGACTATTGTTGGTATATATAAAGGCAACAAATTTATAAGTATTGATTTTGTATCCTGATATGTTTCTGTATTTCTTGATCACTTCTAAGAGTTTTGTAGTTGAATCTCTGGGTATTCCAGATATGCAATCATATAATCTGTGAAGAGTGACAGTTTGATCTCCTCTGATCCTCCTTGGATACCCTTGATTGCCTTCTCTTGCCTGATTGTGATGGCTAAGACTTTAATTACAATGTTAAAAAGCAGTGGAGACAACGAGCAACCTTGCCTGGTTCCTGATCTGAGTGGAAATGATTTCAATTTTACACCATTCAGTACGATATTGGCTGTGGGTTTGTTTTAGATGGCCTCTATCACTTTAAGAAATGTCCTTTCTATACCTATTTTCTTAAGTATTCTGATCATGAAAGGATGCTGGATATTATCAAAAGCTTTTTATGCATCAATCAAGAATTATATCATCTTTATTTTTTAATTTGTTTATGTGATGTTTTATATTTATATATTTATGTATATTGAACCATCCTTGGTATCTTGGGATGAAATCCACGTGGTCATGATGAATAATTTGTTTGATGTGTTGCTGTATTCTGTTTACCAGGATCTTATTCAATATGTTTGCATCAATATTCATTAGAGATATTGGTCTATAATTTACTTTTCTTGTTGGTTCTTTTCTTGGATTGCGGATCAGGGTGATATTTGCTTCACAGAATGTGTTGGGGATAATTCCTTCTTTTTCTATGTTTTGGTAAAGGTTAAGTAATATAGGTACTAGTTCCTCTTACAAGGTTTGGTAGAATTCTGATATGAAGCCATCTGGTCCCAGACTTTTCTCTTTTGGGAGATTTCGTATACTTGATTCTATGTCAGTACTTGATATAGGTCTGTTCAGCATTTCCACTTCTTTTTGTTTAAGTCTAGGAAGCTAGCATGCTTCCAGGTGTTGGTCAATTTCTTTCAGATTTTTATATTTCTGAGAATAATTTTTTTTTTTTTGCAATATACATTAAGAAGTTTTTTACTTTCTGAAGAGTCTGTTGTTATTTTGCCTTTATCATTTCTGATTGATGAATTTAGAAATTTTACTCTTATATTTCTGGTTAGGTTGGACAAAGGTTTATCTATTTTATTGACCTTTAAAAAAACCCCAACTTTTGATTGGTTGATCTGTTGTATTTTCTTTTGTGTTCAATTTCATTTAACTCTGCTCTAATTTTAGTTATTTCTTTTCTTCTGCTGGGTTTGGGGTTGGAGTGTTCTTTCTTTTCCAGTTGGAGATGTCACATTAAGTTGTTGACTTCCTCTCTTTCCATTCCTTTGAGGAAATCTTGCAACGCTATAAATTTCCCTCTTAGAACTGCCTTTACAGTATTCCAGAGATTCTGGTAGTTCATGTCTTGATTATCATTTTGTTCCCCAAACTTGGTACTTTCCTTCTTAATCTCATCTATGACCCAGCTATCATTCAACATGAGGTTATTTAGTTTCGATGTTTTGTATTTCTATAGAGATTCCTGTTATTACTGAGTTCAACTTTTATTCCATGATGGTCCAAGAAAATATAAGGAATAATTTCTATTCTTTTAAGTTTACTGAGGTTATACTTGTAACCTAAGATGTGATCAGTTTTGGAGGATGTTCCATGGGATGATGAGAAGAATGTGTATTCAGTTCTGTTAGGATGAAATGTACTGTAGATGTCTGTTAAATCTAATTAGTGAATGGTAAAGTTTAAGTCTAGAATTTCTTTGCTTAGTTTCTTTCTTTTTTTTTTTTGTTAAAAATGCATTTTTATTTGGAGAAATAGATTGTTTGAAATATGTCTGTATAGGCCTGGTGCCTGAAGCTCAGTGGTTAGGGTGCCGGCCACATACACTGAGGCTGGGGGGTATGAAATCTTTCCTTAGTTTCTTATTGGATGTTCTATCCAACACTGCCAAAGGGTTGTGAAAATCTTCAACTATTAATGTTGCTGAAGGTTATAAAGTTGCTCATGTCTGTTACGGTCTCTCTTATAAACTGAGGAGCATTCTGATTGGGTGCAGAAATGTTAATAATTGAAATACCTTCCTCTTTAGTGTTTCCCTTGACAAAAATGAAGTCACCATTCTTATCTTTATTTACTTTCTTGGTTTAAAGTTAATTGTATCTGCAAATAAAATTGCAATGCCTGCTTTTTTCTGATTTCCATTTTCCTGAATTTTAGATGTCCATCCTTTCACCCTGAGTAGGTATTTATATTTTAAGGTATGATGAAATTCTTGAATGCAGCAGATGTCTGGCCTGACTTTTTGTATCCTAAAGAGGCATAGCCAACCTATGCCTCTTTAGAGGGCAATTTAAACCATTCACATTAATTGAGAGTGTTGATAATTCTTGTAGTATTTTGGGTGTGGAGTTTTTTGAAAGTCCAGTGGACGTTTTTAAACCTTTCACCACTTTTGAAGTTGGGATTTGATCAAAAGTTTCTAAGTGAGTTTACTTTCTGGAGGAAAGTTGTGAGGTCATTGTGGAGGACGGGTCTGAGAATATTCTGGAGAGCTGGTTTAGTTATGGCAAATTTCTTCAAGATTTGAATTTCATTAAAGTATTTCATTTCTCCATCATAAATGAAACTCAGTTTAGCCAGATACAGTATTCTGGGTTGAAAGTTGTTTTGTTTTAGAAGGTTAAAAGTTGATGAATATGCTCTTCTGGTGTGAAAAATTTCAGTGAAGAAATCTGCCATCATTCTAATATTCTTCCCCTTGTAAATTATGGTTTTCTTATGTCTGGCTGATTGCAGAATTTTCTCCTTCTTATTAGCTTTGGTGAAGTTAATTATGTGTCTGGGAGATACTTTATTTGGATTGAGTCATACTGGGGTTCTGAAACTGTCTGCTATCTGAATTTCAGTATCTCTTGCTATGTCGGGGATGTTTTCCTCAATTATCTCTTAGTTTAAAGCTTCTCTTTCAGGGATTCCTATAAGGTGAATATTTGCTTTTTTGGAGTTGTCCCACAGCTCTCTAAGAGAATGATCCATTTTGTTCTCCACTTCTCTTCCTCTTTGAGCATTTGGGAGCATTCAAAAGCTTAGTCTTCGATGTCAGGTATTCTTTATTCTGCCTGCTCCATTCTGTTACTGAGGCATTCTACTGTATTTTTCATATCTTGGAGGGATGCAAATTATTTTGTCAATGTGTCAAAAATCGTTGGTGATTTTGTCTTTGAATTCATTCAATTTTTCAGACAATTTTTGAATTATTACTAAAATTTCTAATTCCAACTTTACTTCCATTTTGTTAATCTTATTTGTCATCCAAATTCTGAACTCAGTTTCTAACATTGCAGCCATTTGTTTATAAATGGGATCATCTGGTGTGTCTGCCTTGTTATTCCTTGGGGGAGTTGATGTACTCTGGTTATCCATGTTGCTAGAGGTTTTCTGATGATTCTGCCTCATGTTTATTTTTCACCGTTCAGCTAGATCAGCAAGTAAGCTTAAATAAATATGGGGATCCTGGAGTTGTGGTTAACCAGCCATTTTCCAAGGAGCTGGGACTGGTGACTGTAGCTTTTTCCCTTAAGCTTTGCAAAGGGCCCATACAGTATTACAGTTTAAGACGCTGGGGACCTGCTTGGTGTGGTGTGGTTAGGTGGCTCTGTCTTATATTCAGCTGATCTTTGTCCCATCCTAGTATATCAGTGATTCTGGGTTGAAGTCTCAGTGGTGGATAAATACAAGCAACTAAGACACCCCATCCTCCATGGGCAACATCTGGAAGAGGAAAATCAACCCTTCCTCTACTGCACAACTAGGGTACCACCCTGGAGGGTCCTTGGGTGATTAGCCCAGGTCAGGAGTTCCAAAACAGTTGACCCAGTCAGTACTAACTCTCAAGTGGGAGACTTAGAAAGGTCTCCAGCAACTAGGCAGCAGAGGTCTACTCGCTGCTCAAGTGTGGCTTTCTTTGGTGCTCTGTGGAGTAAGAAAGGCCTACCCAGTAGCAATGTTGGACCTGGGGGTCTGGTATCTCTCCCCTCTTTGCTCCTCCTTCACGCCCAGTCACTGGTAACTCCACGGGGCTGTGGTCCTGTTTCCTTCATTAAGCAGATGTGCCAGGGCTTTGTGCCTGCCAGAGTCAAAGGAACAATGCTCCCTTGGCCCAGCCACCACCCTCTGCCACCAGGTGGCTGGGGGAGCTAAAGCCTGCTTGCCTCAGGTACTCAATGGCAAATGGGGAGTGTTCTACTTGAGCCTAGTCCAAACCTGAGGATAACAAGTCAGCAAATAATTTCCTCCCTCAGCCACCACGCCTTTGCTCCAGACACTCTGCAGTACAGGAATCCCTATAGGGTGAGGTCTGGCTTCCTCTAGCAGTCCTCAGATTTGGGGCAGTGTCTCTCCAAAATTAGACCTCTGTGCAATCTCTCTACTGTTGCTGAATCTTCATAGGAGGTGTCCCTGCACTGCTCCCAGGCAGCTCCTGTGGCCAGAGAGGCAGCTGGAGTGGTGGCTCTGGCAGGGCAGAACATGTGGAGGCTCTTGTGGGGTGAAACATGGGGTATGTGGCTCTGGCATGGTGAGGTGCAGGGTGCTCAAAAGTTCCAACAGGGCAGGGTGCAGGCTGCATAGAGGCTCTGGCAGGGAAGGGCATGGGACATGCAGAGGTTTAGGTAGGGCAGGGTGTGGGGCGCTCAGCTCACAAGCACCCTCCAAAAGCTGGTTTTCACTTTCACAGAGCCAAGCCTGCTAGCCTCCCCCATGTTGTCTGTCTGCACTACTTCTTGGCTTATTGTTATAGTGCAACTTTTCTACCATGACCCTTGCAGTACACAGTCCTTGCAATGAACCGCAGACATTCTGGTGTCTGCAGGGGTTGTGCCTCCAGACCATCAGGTGAGGGGGGAAGGGTGGACTGGAAGTTCCAAATGGCAGGGAAAATGTTAGTTCAACTTTCATGCCTGACAAGAGAGTGCTCAGGGTCACAGCAGGGTCTCTGGAGAAATAGACCTCACCTCCACAATTCTCTCCCATGGGGTGAGACAGGAGAACCTCAGCTTACCACTCACCTATAGAAAACCCACAATGAGCAAAAAAAATTATTTTGAGGGAGGAGATGGACACTATTTTACTTTGGGATTGGTTTTGTACCTGACATTTGCTCTCTTGAAGTCGCAGCTTGCCTCAGCAGAGGTGACGTGCAGATATCACACTTCTCTCTCAGCTTGGCTCCCAGTCTTCAGCTTTATTGGGTACTTTCTGGTCATTATCCTTCACTCTGGATGGGAGCTTCTGTCAAAAGCAGGCTCCCTCCAGTTGGCTATCTTCCCCTCCTTCCCACACTGGGTATTTTCAAACTTCATAATCTGATACGTGAAAAGTGATTATCTCATTTTAATTTTAATTTTTTTCATTTTGAGTGACAATGAGCATTTTTATCAGTCATTGATCTCTCTTTTCTGTGCACTCTTTCCTGTTCATGCCCTTTTCCCATTTTGTATGGTTTTTCACCTTTGAGCTATGGGTGCCACCTCTTTTATAGCTTTTAGTATTTTATATCATGCTTGGTGCTTCTTCACTTAGAGGTTATGCAATTTTTGCCTGATTTTATTCTTATACTTTTAATTCTCTTTCTTAACATTAACATCATAGATTCACCTGGAATTGTCCTTATTTTATATGTAGCTTTCTAAACCTACTACCCCAAAATTTGTTTATTTCCCTCTGGTTAGTGCTTTTCAAACATTTTCACAAAAGGACAGTTCAGAGGGATGTAAAGTGTCCTTCTGGGGATCTTGGGAGAAGATTTGGTGCCAACTTGTAGGTTCAACTTTTTTTTATATATACAGAATATTTGTTGCCCTCAGTAGAGTGCTGTGGCATAATATTTCACAGCAACCTCAAACTCAAAGGCTAAAGTGATTCTCCTTCCTGAGCCTCCCGAGTAGCTGCAAATACAGGCACCTGCTACAACACTGGGCTATTGTTTTAGACACAGGGCCTTACTCTTGCTCAGGCTAGTCTTCAACTCCTGAACTCAAATATCCACCTACTTCAGCCTCGAAGAGTGCTAGGATTAAAGGTATAAGCAACCATACCAGACCTTCAATTTTTTTTAAGTCTCATGTTTTATCCAAGTTATGTCAGTTTCACATTATATTCTATGTTATAGCTATGTTTCCTTTATTACAACAATAAACGTTTAAATTATTTGTCCATTGAGTAAAAGTAGTGCCCCATGGAGATGGGCCATTCCATGTTTAACATGCGACTTTAATGCCCCATTTTAGCCTCTTGTGCAGAAACAAGCTCTGCTGTATTTTGGGGTGTGGTTGGGGCTGTTGTCTCACTGTCTATACTTGGAAGTAGTAAATCCTCAGGCAGTTGTCATGAAGTCATAGTATGCAGCCATTTGGGTAGTATATACAGCCAGTACACCTTTATTAGTTTCCTAGGGCTTCCTTTACAAGTACCGTGAACAAGTTGGCTTTAAAACAACAGAATATGTTTTTCCCTCTCATTTATATGAAAAAGTCTAAAATCATAGTGTTGGTTCTTTTTTGGAGTATAAGAGGGAGAATCTATTCCATAATTCTGTCCTAGCTCCTGGTGGTTGTTGGCAATACTTGGCATTCTTGGTTTGTGGTTGTATATATCTAGTATCTGCCTTCATCTTTACACGCCATTCTTCCTGTGTGTCTCCGTGTCTCTTTTCCTCTTTTTATAACAATACCAGTCATATTAGATTAAGAGCTCACCCTACTCCAATATGATCTCATCTTAATATATCTAATTACATTAGCAATAACCCTATTTCCAAGTAAGTTCGTACATATTCTGAGATTCTGGCAAGGACTTGAATGAGGTAAGGGGGCACTGTGCAACACAGTATAGTATTTTTTAAAGAATAGGGTGATAAGCCTGGGCATGGTGGCTCATGCCTGTAACCCTAGCACTCTGAGAGGCCAAGGCATGTGGATTGCTTGAGCTCAGGAGTTCAAGATCAGCCTGAGCAAGACCATGACCCGGTCTCTTAAAATAGCTAGGCACTGTAATGGGTGCCTGTAGTCCCAGCTACTCAGGATGCTGAGGGAAGAGGATGGCTTGAGACCAAGAGTTTCAGGTTGCTGTGAGCTACAATGCCAAAGCATGCTACTGAGGGTGGCAACAAAGTAAGACTATTGCTGAAAAGAGAAAATGATTAGAGTGATCCCAGGTTGTGCCTATCATATTTTTCTGCCCACTCATTATATGTTATTACCAAAAATCTCCTATAAAATTTCATTTTTCCTTTTTGTTTAGAGATGGTGATCTCACTCTGTCACCCAGGATGGAGTGCAATAACACCCAGTAGGGCTAGGTGTGTGCACCACCATACCCCGATAATTTGTAATATATATATTTATATATTTTTTTTTTTGTAGAGACGAGTTCTCATTCTGTTGGCCAGGCTAGTCTATAACTCCTGGCCTTAAGCAATACTCCTTCCATGGCCTCCCAGCATGTTGGGATTACAGATCTGGACCATAGCACCAGTCTCTCTTTCTAAATTTTTATTTTAAACATTTTATTATGGAAAATTTCAAATGTACATAAAGGTAGAGATAATAATGTACTAGATGGACTCTACATATCAAACTACTCAGCTTCAATAATTATTAATAGTTTTATCCATTGGATTAAAGATGGCGGCCAAGTAACAGATTCCCTGTAACTGGGTATGGCGAGTCTGGGGAGACAAGACTCCAGCCATCTATGGCTGGTGGGATCTGCCTATGATCATCCCTTTGAGGATACAGGGAGCCATCAAGGTTCTTCTGGACCCCAGCAGGAGGACAAAAACACTGGAAAACTTGCAAGTGGCTGTGTGTGTTCGATCGACCTAATCACGCCGGCAAACGTGAGTACAAGCAGCACTGAGACTGCAAACCGGAAAGGCCTTACCTTTTAACTGTTTTGGTGTTCCTGGACTTGGAACTCAGTTGATCTGCCTTGGGGAGAGCTTGAGCAGGAGTGTGGAGAACTTTGGGCATTGTCTGGGACCCCAGAATGAGCCACTGAGGTGGGCGAAATAAGCCATTGTGAAAGAACTGCTCAAGCAAGCTCTGCCCTCAGGGTTCCAGAGCAAGGATGGGTGGGACAAAGTAAACTAGTGACTGAGCAGCCTAAAGGTGGGGACGGAGCTGCCTTACAGCTTTAATCCTTAGGGGCAGAGTGAGACGGTTTTGGCACACTGGAGCCTTGGGCTGTTGCCCTGTGTACAGTGCCGTTATGTCACAGCTTATAGCAACCTCAAGTTCCTGGGCTTGGTGCCGCCCAGACCTCCATAAGAACTGTGCAACGACCTCGACTGGTTACACGGACCTACCGGGCCTCCACATTCCCTGACTAAGAACTGCGGAAGCCACACAACCCTGCATCCACCCTCCTGTGTCCTTCCAGCCTCCACACTAGCCCGTTCATCTGGCCAGGGACTCTGGTGGCTGCGTGCCTTCTGGAGCCCTCCCTACCACTGTGTAGAGCCCTTTTCTTTGCCAGAGACTGCTGGAGCCTTAAGCTCTCTGTGCCAAAGTCACTGGGCACCAGGCACTCCCAGAACCGTGCGCACCTCCCCAAGCCCTGTTGCTGGATACAGGTGTGTCACACACCAGAGCTGCTTCCACATTGAGAACTCCTTAGCTAGAGCAGCCCCAGAGGTACTACATAGGGTCACTCCCTACAAAGATCCAGCAACAATAGAGTGATCCTGCTGGGGTGTAATCTTGGAGAGACACCTCCCGAACTCTGAGGACAGTCAGAGGCAATGGTGAAAAACAATCATGAGGCAAAATCAACAGAAAAACTCTGGCAATATGAATAATCAGAGTAGATCAACACCCCCAAGGATCAATGGGGTAGAAACAACACAAGACCTCATGCACAAACAAATAGCTGAGATGTCAGAAATTGAATTCAAGATCTGGATAGCAAACAAGATCAAATTAGAATTCCAAAAGTTATCTCAAGAATTCAACAGATTCAAAGACCAAATGACAAAAGATTTTGACACATTGAG
>CAUYPK010004556.1:0-11479 GCA_963574355.1 Loris lydekkerianus
CTGCTCTGATTTTGGTTATTTCTTTTCTTCTGCTGGGTTTGGGGTTGAAGTGTTCTTCTTTCTCTAGTTGCTTGAGATGTTCCCTTCTTTCTGTTTCCTTGAGGAAGGCTTACAGTGCTATAAATTTCGCTCTTAGGACTGCCTTTGCCGTATCCCAGAGGTTCTGGTAGTCCATTTCTTGATTGTTGTTTTGTTCGAAAAATTTGGTGATTTTTTTTTTCTTAATCTTGTCTATAACTCATGTATCCTTCAGCATAAGGTTGTTTAGCTTCCATGTTTTTGTATGGGTATGCAGGTTCCTGTTGTTATTAAGTTCAACTTTTATTCCGTGATGGTCTGAGAAGATGCAAGGGATAATTTCTATTTTTTTAAAATTTGCTGAGGTTACATTTGTGGTCTATGATGTGGTCAATTTTGGAGTATGTTTCGTAGTCTGATGAGAAGAATGTGTATTCAGTGTTGTTGGGATGAAATGTTCTGTAGATGTCTGTTATGTCCAGATGTTGAATGGTTCAGTTTAAATCTAAAATGTCTTTGCTTAGCTTCTTTTTGGAGGATTTATCCAGGACTGTTAAAGGGTGTTAAAATCTCCAACTACTATGGAAGTGGAGGAAATCGTGTTGCTCATGTCTGTTAGAGTTTCTCTTATAAATTGAGGCGAGTTGTGGTTGGGTGCATAAATATTAATAATTGAGACCTCATCATATTGAGTATTACCTTTAGCAAATTTAAAGTGTCCATTCTAATCCTTAATTATTTTGGTTGGTTTAAAGCCTATTGCATCTGCGAACAGGATTGCAATGCCTGCTTTTTTCTGCTTTCCATTTGCCTAGAATATAGATGACCATCCCTTCACTTTGAGTTTATATTTGTCTTTTAAGGTAAGATGTGATTCTTGGATGCAGCAGATATCTGGCTTGAGTTTTTGTATCCAGTCAGCAAACCTGTGCCTCTTTAGAGGACAATTTAAACCATTCACATTAATTGAGATTATTGATAAGCCTTTCGAGAGTCCAGTGGACATTTTTAATCCTTTTGCGACTGTGGAAGTTGGAATTTGATCAAAAATGTTTTGGGTGGGTTTACTTTTGTGGTGGAGAATTACGCTGATCTTTATGGAGGTTAGGTCTAAGAATGTCCTGGAGAGCTGGTTTAGTTGTGGAAAATTTCTTCAACATGTGAATGTCGTTGAAGTATTTAATTTCTCCATCATAAATGAAGCTCAGTGTAGCTGGGTACAGGAACCTGGATTGAAAGTTATTTTGTTTTAGGGGATTAAAAGTCGATGATCATCCTGTTCTAGCTTGAATGGTTTCAGCAGAGAGATCTGCAGTTATTCTAATATTCTTCCCCTTGTAGGTAATGGTTTTCTTTCGTCTGGCAGCTTTCAGAATTTTCTCCTTCATATTAACTTTAGTGAAATTGATTACAATGTGTCTGAGGGATATCTTACTCCAGTCGAATTGTGCTGGAGTTCTAAAACTGTCTGCTATCTGAATTTTGGAATCTCTAGGCATATCTGGAAAGTTCTCCTTCATAATCTCATGGAGAAGAGACTCTGTGCCTTGTGAAGCCACTTCGTCAGTTTTGGGGATCCCTGTAAGACGAATATTGGGTTTCTTTGAATTATCCCAGAGCTCTCTGAGAGCGTGGTCTCCTTTTGCTCTCCATTTCTCTTCTTCTTTGAGCATTTGCGAGTGTTCAAAAGCTTTGTCTTCAATGTCAGAAATCCTTTCTTCTGCTTGCTCCATTCTGTTACTGAGGGATTCTACTATGTTTCTCAGATCTCTGAGGGATGCAACTTCTTGTCTCAATGTGTCAAAATCTTTGGTCATTTGCTCTTTGAATTCGTTGAATTCTTGAGATAACTTCTGGAATTCTGATTTGATCTTATTTGCTATCCAGATCCTGAATTCAATGTCTGACATCTCAGCTATTTGTTTGTGCATGGGGTCTTGTGTTGTTTCTGCCCCCTTGATCCTTGGGGGAGTTGATCTACTCTGATTATTCATATTGCCAGATTTTTTCTGTTGATTTCACCTCAAGATTGTTTTTCACCATTGTCTCTGGCCGTCCTCAGAGTTGGGGAGGTGTCTCTCCAAGATTAGACCCCAGAGGGATCACTCTATTATTGCTGGATCTTTGTAGGGAGTGACCCTGTGTAGTTCCTCTGGGGCTGCTCCAGCTACAGAGTTCTGGTTGTGAAAGCAGCTCTGGTGTGTGACATGCCTGCATCCCGCAACAGTGCTGGAGGTGGTGCGCACATTTCTGGGTGTGCCTGGAGCCCAGTGACTTTGGCACAGAGAGCCAAAGGCTCCAGCATTCTCTACCCAGGAGAAGGTCTCTGCGCAGATGCAGGGAGGTCTCCAGAGGCACGCAGCTACCAGAGTCCCTGGCCAGATGAACGGGCTAGTGTGGAGGCTGGGAGGATACAGAAGGGAGGACACAGCGTTGCGTGGCTCTCGCAGTTCCTGGTCAGGGAATGCGGAGGCCCAGTGTGCGCAGGTCACCGGTTGGGGTTTGCTGCACATCTCTTATGGAGGTCTGGGCAGAACCAAGCCCAGAAGTTTGAGGTTGCTATGAGCTGTGATGTCATGGCACTCTACCTAGGGCAATAGCCCAAGGCTCCAGTTTGCCAAAATCATCTCACTCTGCTCCTAAGGATTAAGGCTGTAAGGCAGCTCAGTTCCAGCTTTTAGGCTGCTCAGTCACTAGGCTACTTTGTCCCACCAGATCCTTGCTCTGAGACCCTGAGGGCTGAGCTTGCCTGGGCAGTTCTTTCGCCATGGCTTCGAGCACCCAGCTCAGTGGCTCAGATGGGGTCCCAGACAATGCCCAAAGTTCTCCAGACTCCTGCTCAAGCTCTCCCTAAGGCAGTTCAACTGAGTGCCATGTCCAAGAACACCAAAACGGTTCACAGGTAAGGCCTTTCCAGTTTGCAGTCTCACTGCTGCTTATACTTAGGTTGCTGGCGTGATTAGGTCCATCGAACACACGCAACCACTTTCCAGTTTTTCACTGTTTTTGTCCTCCTCTTGGGGTCCAGAAGTCTTTTGCTGGCTCCCTGTATCCTCAAAGGGATGATTATAGGCAGATCCCACCGGTCAGAGATGCCTGGAGTCTTGTCTCCTCAGACTTGCTGTGCCTGGTTGCAGGGAAACTGTTACTTGGCCCGGGCTTAGCTTCTTGAAGATGTGTGATGTTTTGTGCCATCTCTTTTGCCTTTTTCTCCAGGTCTTCCTCAGGCTTCACCCCAGGGTCAGTGGTGCCGAGCATCTCTTTTTCTGTTTTATTGATTTAACTTGCTCATCTATAATAATGGCATGACACTATGGTTGTTATAACTTTAAAATTCATTTTAATATTGGCAAAAGCCTGTCTTTTTCTTTAGCTAATTTTTAAAATATTTTTTTCTGTTTTTTTTCTTACATGTTTATATTTAGGTAAAATTAGAACAATTTTACCAACTTTCAAAGAAAAACCCAATGAGTTTTTGAAATAGATTGTAGTTAACTGCATTTACCAAGGAAAAGTTCCCCACCTCCAGATTTTGTATTCAGACATTTTGAATAGGAGTTCTAAGTAGCAATAAATAAGATCAAATAAATGAGAACAAACAAAGGCCATTTATCCAGAGATTGCTATAGCAAAGCAGTCAGCACTATCACTTGCATTGGGCAGAGACTTTACAAGGGAGGATTGACTTCATTATGCCCTAATTGTAGGCTGTTGTCTTGGGAAAGCTGTAACTGGGCCAACGAGAATTGAAGCATCCTCATGATTGGTTGATGTGTATCTGCCTTCCTCTAATGGGTCTTACATTGAAAACAGGGACAAAAATCTGGACCAGCTGTCATTTGTTTATCAAATTTTGACCATTTGGGGCCAATTATCTTAACATGCTTTTGTTTGATTTCATGATAATTGATAACACTGGTTGCTAGAGATGGTCCCTGACTTCTTGGGCTGATTTATTACAAATAATGGGTAGGTTTGCTGGGCTGCTTACTAGAGACTGAGAGTAGGAGTAATATTTTCACATATGGTCTGACTATTATCTATCTTTATATTTAGTCTCTCACTTTTCTCTGCTATCTATTAACTCTTTGACCTTAGAAAAATTATGTAAGCTCTTCCTTTCCTATGTTTCCTCTAATGTAAATAACAATATCTAGTACATAGTTTTCTGGTAATAATTAAAAAGGTAAAGACCTTAGATCAATATCTGATGCATAGTAATGGGATCGATAAGTGATTATCATTTTTTATTTTCTTGACTAGGATTTGATAAATTTATAGTTTTATTAATATAATTTCTGTGTATTTCTAATAATATTTAAATTTTGAACATGTTTTAAATTATATCATAAACTTGTTATTTTAAAAATTATTTTTTTAGAAAAAATCTTAGAAATAACAGATTTGAAGATATAATTTGAAACATTTTCAGTTTTTATTTAATTAAAATATTAAAATATTTTTTAAAATAAGTTTAATGATATAATTTAAGACATGTTTGGTTTTAACCTAATTTAAGTGATTTTGTTTAATTTTCATTTCATTCATTTATTTTTAATTTCATTTTATTTAAAATATATTACACTTTGTATGCTTATTTTATAATTTATCACTTTCCCAAGCTCTCATAGATTTTAATAGGTTTTTCATGTTGTTTCTCCATTTTTTCGGTTTATATCATATCATTTACATATTATATTGTAGTTTCTTCTCAAATACACTTTTTTCTCCTTATTGTATAATAGCAGTTTGTATAGAAGACATCAGAGAACATTTTTTTTTCAGATTTTATGGTAATTTTTTTGTATTTTACCCATAAAGAAGATGCTGGCCATTGGTATATGAAATGTTGAACAAATGTCTGTCTCTTTCACAAAGATGGCAATGCTGTACAAACTAATCTTTAAACAAAATGCCTATATTGCCTGAATTTAGAGTACAGCTTCTCTGTTATCCTGCTAATAACCTGTGTGACTTGAGGATCTATTTCTAGCCTGCTATGATAGTTATAATAATTTTATTATTAGAAACCTTTAGGACCTATAGTAGTGCTTAAAATAGAGTAGTCATGGCATAATATTTTAAAAATAAATGTAGAAGTATAATAAAAATAAAGCCTTTTGTAGAACTTAAAAAAGATGCTAACATTTATATAAAATTTGATAGATACTAAGTAGCAAAAAACAGTATTGCTGAATAAAAAGGAGAGAGTGATAGAAAGATTTGATTTAAAACATACAAAATTTACAGAACCAATCAACAAGCTGTTGTACTTAGGTAGAGACATAATACATAGATTAGTGGATCAAAATAGACTCTAGGTTGTCCTAAGCACATATGAGAATTTGTTAAATAACATATGTGCCATTACCAATCGGGGGAAGAAAGAATTAAACAAAAAATGGTATTTTATGCCATCCTTTTAGAAAGTATTAGAAACTTACTTCAAAAATACACACAAATGCACAAAAATTCTAGAAAAAAATAATTGATAAAACTGAAAGAAGAAACATTGAATTAAAATATATGTAGATAATATCATTATATTATTGTAATAGATGAAGATTTCATACATGAAAGAGAAGTCCTAAAGAAAAATTTAATCATAAAAGAAAATATGGGCAACTTCAAAAGATTTTTACATTTAATTTTGTTCTTGTTGCTATTGTTATTGTTCAACAAATAACACTAAACACAGTGATAAAATCAGCCACAAACTGGGAGAATGGTTGCAGCACTTTAACTAGGCTATGTATATATTTTTAAAAGTCACAATAAGAATAAAAAATAAGACATATGATTAGGCAAATTGATGATCAGAAAAGCAAATAATTCATTATCTTTGGGAAATGAGATTTATTTTAGCAGCAAGCTTGCAATGCAAATGCAATATGTAATGCTACAGCATTTTAGACATTTTCAGTTGTCAAGAATGAACACAGCTGTCACTATCAGTGTTAGAAAACATGAGGATTAGTGGTTACTCTCTTTCACTACTGGTAGGCACATAAATTGGGAAGGCAACCGGAGAGGAATTTGGCAACAGGCAGACTGTGAGAATTCTACCTTTCACTGGAGCCTTGCTTATCCTTGCCTAAATATTGGAAATACATTTTTCAGAGGAGTTAGTAAATTAATTATGATGTATTGATTTCTTGGAATGCTTTACAATGATTGTAATAAATTACTGTATATAAATATAGTTTTAAATGTTAAGTTAAATATTGAAGGTACTTTGGTTGTGTTTAAAACTTGCTATCTTTTAGAGATCATAGTAAAATATTTAGAGATGATATGATGTTGGAAATTACTACAGAATAGTTCATGTGGAGATGGTACATGGAAGGAAGTAGAGATGACAGAAAGTGATGAGTTTATACCATGAGTTTCGCTACCAGGTAGCAAAAATCAACTTTCATACATGTTCAAAATTTTCCATCAATAAAACACAAAAAGTGAACAATTATTTGTATAGAACATATTAAATGTACATAAAGTTTAAAATAAAGAAAATAATTTTATTCTGCAAAGATTCAAAGCTCTGAAATTATAATTTTAATTAATTTATACTTATTTACTTATCTATGAATTTCTAATAATGATTACCCAGACTATATTATAAATAAAAATTGCATATAATGTTCTCAGAATTTTTTCTTGCAATTATGAAATAGACACATGCATATACCAGGATAGCTAAATATCAGATTTCTCATATTAGTGGTTTCACTTCAGTAAGACAAGGCATAATTTTTCTGTAAGTATCTGAGGTTTTGTGATTTTGTTATTTTTAAATTAATATAAATATCACAAATTTTTTCAAGCTCAGAATCATTCAAGGATAATAGTCCCACAGATGCTTCCAAAAGAACAAGTTAAAATAATTTAAATACTTTTTATAACCAATATCAGTTTGTATTACTTTCTCTAATATCTTTATAGCTGTGTTTTCATAATGCCTTTAGAACTGCTAACCCAGAGCATGCAAATCTTTTTTTTAAATATTAAATCTCATGACCTAACATTGACATATTCTTTACCAAATGATTTTTTTTTAATTTATTTAAAACCAAGGATATAATGACCAGGACAGATCCTGGGATTACAGTTTGCAAGATCACATAAGATTTCATTAGGAAGTGATTCTGTTTGCTTCTAGTGATGTCACTTGTTTGTGCTTGTAAGAATGGGGTAGGAGAAGAAAGGCAGGTAAAGAGAGACAAAGAAAGAGAGCCATCTTGGTCAATATTATAGACATCTTAGTGCTGTTCAGTATAAACTTGTTTTTAGCTGTAATCATGTAAATCTACCTGTAAATTATCCTGTGAGAGCCTGGAAGGAGATGGCTTGACCCAGAAAAGGTGGTATAAAGGAAATTGCTGGCATGAACCTCAGAGTCATTGCCATTTTCAGGGGCATAATTTCCATTGGTTATATGAAAGAAAGTTAAGTCCTTCAAGACTATTTTTAATTTTTTTTTCAGCTGAGAGCAACAATGGAAGATGATTGAAGAGCAAAGACTCAAAATCTCTTTAATTTTCCAAATTGCCTTAATTTGATGAAGAAGGAATGCTACATTTTGTTAAATTATATTATGATAAAGAGAAGCTGGTCAGTTCTCAGCATGAATTTGAAAGCAAATAATTTTCACAAAAAAGGACTATGTATTTAACTAGACAAGTAATTACATTGTGGTGCTACTATTTCCCCTGTCTCAGATTAGAAAGGAAGAATTAAATTATCACTCCATTAGATAAAAAAAATAATTTTAGTGATACATTCCAAGTGAATTAATTTATTCCCAAGCAGATTTTAATAAATTTTTGGAGTAACCTTCATGCATTTTGCTGATTAAAATCTTTAGTCAATGCTTTTACTTAAAAGTCAGACTTAAACCTGTTATATATTTGATTCACATTTTCTTCAACATCAATTTTTTTCTTAAATTATGCAGTACATTGTACTTAATTTATAGCTAAGGATAATTGATATTTTTGTACAATGTAATCAAATTAACATCAGTGTGTTTCTAGATAATTCCATGATTTAATTTCCATTATTTTGCAACAAGCAATAGATGCAAATATAAAATAAATGTGTACATATATTTAACTTAGAAGAATAACTATATGGTGGAATGAGGAGAGAGGATAAAAGAGACAAGAAGATACAATTAAAAAGAAATAAATGGTTATAAATATACTTTTTATTTAATTTATTTTACTTCTTTTTCCATTTGGATGGCTTGTATTTCCTATGCTTGCATTCTGCCTTGCCTAGAACCTTCAGTAAACTGTTGAAAAGAAATAGAATGACATTTACATTCCATATTAGCACAATAACAGAGAGGGTGCCTGAAACGCTTTGTTAACCAGTGTTATAAAAATGTGTCAAACGGTCTATGAAACCAGTGTATGGTGCCCTATGATCACATTAATGTACACAGCTATGATTTAATAAAAAAAGAAGAAGAAGAAGAAGAAGAAGAAGAAGAAGAAGAAGAAGAAGAAGAAGAAGAAGAAGAAGAAGAAGAAGAAGAAATAGAATGAGAGAAGACCACCTGGGCTTGGTCATGATCTTAGAAGAAAAGCATTTAGTCCTTCACGATTAATTATAATTTTAGCTTTATGATTTCCTAGATGCCCTTTACTGTAGAGGACACCAAGAGCCAGAGGACCTCTGAGCAAGATGATTTGCAGCTGGGAAATGGACCCTCGGGCGATTCATCTGCAGGTGCTCCCTGCAGAGAAAGAGCCTGAGCCCTTGGCGATCCTTAGGTATGCAGTCATTGTCTAACACTCCCTTCACTTGTCTTATGCTGTGTCAATAAAAGGCTACTGGTGGAGTTTGCTTGGGCTATCCTGCAAGCAAGGTTAGCCACCTCCTGCAAGCTTGTACTTCCAATCCGCGTCACCCCTGGTTCCTTTCTGCAGCGATGGAGTCCTGGGCCATAGGGGCCACTAGGGGCTGCGGCATCTGGCGTAGTCAGCAGGATCAAGCAGGACACAACAGGACACCAGGGAAGTGGACCAAAGTGGAAAGTGACACTCGGAAGTAAGTGAAAACTTTGATAGACAGTGGGAAGAAGTCCAAAGGGAAACTCCGCTCAGGGCAAGTGGGACCTTTGGCCAATCTAGAATCTAGGGAACCTCGCTTGGAATAAGTGAGCAAAGACATTTGGAGAAAGTAATGGGTAACTTCCTGGTTGGGGAGTCGCGAGAATTAGAAACTGAGGGAGAAAGTGATGTTCAAACAGAATTTGAAAGTGAGGAGAATAGTGAGGTTCAGAGGGAAGCTGGACCTAAGGAGAACTGGGCATCAAGAGTATATGGTACAGACACAAATAAGCAAGGAATTATCTCTATGGCCAATTATGTCAGCTCAGATCAGACAATTGGAAGACCAGTAAATAGTCTCACGGTCAGAAATGCTGACTTAGAGCACCCAATATTGCCCTCAGTGCCTCGCTATGTAGATAAACCACCTGTGACTTCTGTTAAGAAGGCTGTGTTAGAAACACGTAAAACTGGTGACTTTAAGGGGGAAGACACTTTGGGGATTTTTCTGGTTATGGTCACTGATATTCCTCCCAATCCACAACACCCTCAAGGGGGCCAACATTTTGATCACAATATGATCACCTTTGTGGTTCTGAAAGATTTGAAACAGGCCGTAGCACAGTATAGTATGCAGTCCCCATTTTCTAGACTTCTGTTACAGGGGTTTGCACAAGAGCAGTGGCTCATTCCTTATGACTGGGACATGATAGCCAGAACTATTCTTGAATCTAGACAGTATTTACAGTTCAAAATCTGGTGGAAGGAGGAGGCTAACCTGATGAGTCACAAAACTAGCAGAGAGGAGTCCCTATAACATCAGAACAGCTCACTGGTTCTGGCCAGTGGCTGGAGATTTCCAATCAACTTTAGTACATAGTTCAGACAAAGCTGTGTTGTCTTCGGGCCTGGAAAAAGGTTCAGGCTCCTGGAGATACCGCGAAATCTTTTATTAAGATAATGAACTTGGGGAATGAACCCTATACTGACTTTCTAGTCCGGCTAAAAACTGCAGTTGATAAGGCCGCTACCCAGCCAGAACTCAGACATGCTATTCCAAACTTTAGCAGTTAAGAATGCTAACTCTGAGTGTCAAAAGGCCTTGCAACCTTTGAGAGCACAAACCGCTCCTTTAGAGGAATATATATGGGCATGTGCTGATATAGGAATGTAATTCCACAAGGATAATTTGCTTGGTGCCACTTTAAAAGAAGGAGTCAGTTCCTACCATCCTAAATGTCATAACTGTGGAAAATTGAGACATAGGAGAAAAGCTCAATTTTCTGAATCTCAGCAACAATGGAAAGACAGCTGCAGAACGTCATTGGACATCTTTCATTCATCCACCATCCTCTCCAATACAACAACCTATTTTTTATAGAAAACCTGACATGTCAGGGTGGAAGCTTGGTTATGCACTGTGTTGGGGTCGAGGTTTTGCCCATATTATTACAGAACACCAAAAGAAGCAGTGGTTACCAGCCCGCTGGATTAAGCCTTGACCTGAGCAGGACACCTTGCCAGCACCAAAACAAATTTGTTTTCACTAACTTTTCTTTTATTCACAGCGTTTTTGGAGGCGAAGTAATTTCATAACAGAGAAACCCTGGATCAGTCTCCTCTGTGGGAACTCTAGCTGCCTCTCCCATATCACTGTCCATCTTCAGCAGGAAGCAGTTAAGAGTGGTCAGTGTCCTATTTCCCTAAGAAGCAGTTGGAGCTTCTAGGCAGAGTGGGAAGATTGATACAGGATTTCATTATTTGGGGCTGAATAACAAGCCCCAGGTAAGCTTAGTATACATCCTCTAACCTTTTGAAGAGTATGACAACAATGACCTGGAACAGCAGGCTTCGAGGTAATGGTAAATACTGGTATCCACTAAGGTAAGAGAATTTCACTTGTTGGATTTATATCTGTTTCAGTTGGGCATCTGATCTTTACTTAAAGTTATATTGCTCTTTGGAAAGAGTCTGAGTTTGGTACAACCCTTTCCCCACCTAATGTTAACCTCTGGTGGTGGTTAATACTTTCCATGGAAGCATTATAGGTCCTATGGGTCAGCCCATAGCACATAGCACAAAGGGACATGTGCCCTATGCCTAGTTTGGCTAAAATAGTTTCCCTTATACTGTAAGAATGGAAAATTTTTAGCTGGCCAGGCATGTTACGAGGTGTCTACCCCACATGAACCCCATGTTCCAGGAAATGGCATCCAGGGCTCCAGATGGTCGTGATAGGGCTGGGTCAGCAGTTCTGAGAAAACCAAATACAAGGAATTATTCTACCCTGATAACTTGACTTGAATTTAAACTTCTGTCATGTAAAGATAGAGTGGATCAATTTAAATGAACCAATAAGATTGTAATGCACCATTCCTTCCCGCTTCTTCCCGCTTCTTCCAGAA
>CAUYPK010004559.1:0-13771 GCA_963574355.1 Loris lydekkerianus
TGCACTCTCTTCTAGTATTTTTATAGTTTCATGTCTTAAGTTTAAATCTTTAATCCAGTGAGAGTCTATCTTAGTTAATGGTGAAAGGTGTGGGTCCAGTTTCAATCTTCTACAGGTTGCCAGCCAGTTCACCCAGCACCATTGGTTAAATAGGGAATCTTTTCCCCCATTGAAAGTTTTTAATTGGCTTGTCAAAGATCAAATAACGGTAAGTAGCTGGACTCATCTCTTGGTTCTCTATTCTGTTCCAGACATCTACTTCTCTGTTTTTGTACCAATACAATGCTGTTTTGATCACTTTCGATTTATAGTATAGTCTGAGGTCAGGTAGCGTGATTCCTCCTGCTTTGTTTTTATTTCTGAATAATGTCTTGGCTATTCGAGGTTTTTTCTGATTTCATGTAAAATGAAATATTATTTTTTCAAGAACTTCAAATATGACAGTGGAGCTTTAATAGGGATTGCATTAAAATTGTATATTGCTTTGGTTAGTATGGACATTTTAACAATGTTGATTCTTCCCTCCCATGAGCATGGTATGTTTTTCCATTTGTTAACATTTTCAGCTATTTCTTTTCTTAGAGTTTCATAGTTCTCTTTATACAGAGAGACCTTTCACATCCTTTGTTAGATAAACTCCCAAATATTTCATCTTCTTTGGCACTACTGTGAACCGAATAGAGTCCTTAACTGTTTTTTCATCTTGACTATTATTGGTATATAAAAAGGCTACCAATTTATGAATGTTGATTTTGTAACCTGAGACACTGCTGTATTCATTGATCCCTTCTAAGAGTTTTATAGTAGAATCCCTGGTGTTTTCCAGATATATGATCATATAATCTACGAAGAGCAAAACTTTGATCTCTTCTGACCCTATATGGATACCCTTGATCGCCATTTGTTCCCTAACTGCGATGGCTAAAACTTCCATTACAATGTTAAAAAGCAATGTTAATGGGCAACCTTGTCCAGTTCCTGATCTGAGTGGAAATGATTTCAATTTAACTCCATTCAATACGATATTGGCTGTGGGTTTGCTAGAGATGTCCTCTATCAGTTCAAGAAATGTCCCTTCTATACCAATTTTCTTAAGTATTCTGATCATGAAGGGATGCTGGATATTATCAAAAACTTTTTCTGCTTCCAAGTATTGGTCAATTTCTTTTAGATTTTCATAATTCTGAGAATAAAGTCTCTTGTAATATTCATTAAGGATTTTTTTAATTTCTGAGAAGTCTGTTGTTATTTCATTTTTGCTGTTTCTGATTGATAAAATTAGAGATTTTACTCTTTTTTTTCCTGGTTAGGTTAGCCAGAGGTTTATCTATTTTATTGACCTTTTCAAAAAACCAACTTTTTGATTTATTAATCTGTTGTATAATCCTTTTTTGTTTTCAATTTCATTTAATTCTGCTCTCATTTTGGTTATTTCTTTTCTTCTACTGGGCTTGGGATTGGAATGTTCTTCCTTTTCCAGTTGCTTGAGATGTCCCATTAAGTAGTTAACTTCCTTTCTTTCTGTTCTCTTGAGGAAGGCTTGCAGTGCTATAAATTTTCCTTTTGTGGTATCCCAGAGGTTCTAATAATTCATGTCTTCATTGTCATTTTGTTCCAGAAATTTGGCAATTCTCTTCTTAATCTCATCTCTGATCCAGCTATCATTCAGCATAAGGCTATCTAACTTCCATGTTTTTGTATGAGTATGCAGATTCCTGTTGTTACTGAGTTCAACTTTTATTCCATGGTGGTCTGAGAAGATCAAATAATAATTTCTATTCCTTTAAATTTACTGAGGTTAGATGTGTGACCTAAGATGTGATTGATTTTGGAGTATGTTCTGTGAGCTAATGAGAAGTATGTGTATTCAGTTTTGTTGGGCTGAAATGTTCTGTAAATGTCTGCTAAATTCAAATGTTGGATGGTTAGGTTTAAATCTAAAATTTCTTTGCTCAGCTTCTTATTGGAGGATCTATCCAAAAAGGAGTGTTGAAATCTCTGACTATTATGGAGCTGGAGGAAATCAAGTTGCTCATGTCTGTTAGAGTTTCTTTTATAAATTGAGGCGCATTCTGGTTGGGTGCATAAATATTCATAATTGAAATCTCATTGTATTGAGTATTACCCTTAACAAACATGAAGTGACCATTCTTACACTTCCTTACTTTTGTTGGTTTAAAGCCTATTGTGTCTGCAAATATAATTGCAACACCTGCTTTTTTCTGATTACCATTTGCCTAAAATATGGCCAACCATCCTTTCACCCTGAGTCTATATTTATCTTTTAAAGTAAGATGTGACCCATGTATGCAGCAAATATCTGGCCTGAGTTTTTGTATCCAGTCAGCAAACCTGTGCCTCTTTAGAGGACAGTTTAACCTGTTCACATTAATGGAGAATATTGATAAGTTTGGTAAAATTTTGGGTATTGAGTTTTTAGAAAGTCCCATGGAGATTTTTAATCCTTTTGCCACTGTGGAAGTTGGAGTTTGATCAAATGTTTCTGAGTGAGTTTACTTTTGTGGTAGAGGATTGGGTGGTCATTATGGAGAATAGGTCTGAGAATATCCTGAAGAGCTGGTTTGGTTATGGCAAATTCCTTCAACATATGAATGTCATTAAAGTATTTAATTTCTCCAACATAAATGAAACTCAGTTTAGCTGGATACAGGATCGGGGGTTGAAAGTTATTTTGTTTTAGGAGATTAAAAGTCAATGACCACCCTCTTCTGGCTTGAAAAGTTTCAACAGAGAGATATGCAGTCATCCTAATATTCTTCCCTTTGTAGGTAATGGATTTCTTACATCTGGCTGCTTTCAGAATTTTCTCCTTCATATTAACTTTAGTGAAGTTAATTATATATGCCTGGGGGATGTCTTATTTGGATTGAGTCGTGCTGGGGTTCGGAGACTGTCTGCTATCTGAATTTCAGAATGTCTAGGCATGCCTGGAAAATTCTCTTTCATAATTTTATGGAGAAGGGCCTCAGTGCCTTGCCAGGCCACTTCATCACTTTCAGAGATTCCAATGAGGCAGATATTATCTTTGAATTATCCTGGAGCTCTCTGAGAGAATGATCCATTTTTGTTCTCCATTTGTCTTCCTCTTTGAGAGTTTGGGAGTGTTCAAAAGCTTTGTCTTCAATGTCAGAAATCCTTTCTTCTGCTTGCACCACTCTGTTACTGAGGGATTCTACTGTATTTTTCAGATCATTGAGGGCTGCAAATTCTTGCTTCAGTGCATCAAAATCTTTGGTGGTTTTGTCTTTAAGTTTGTTAAATTCTTTTTTTTTTTTTTTTATTAAATCATAGCTGCATACATTGATATGATCATGGGGCATCATACACTAGCTTCACAGACCATTTGACACATTTTCATCACAATAGTGATGTTAACTAACATAGCCTTCCTGGCATTTTCCCAGTTACCGTGCCAAGACATTTACATTCCACATTTACTAAGTTTCACATATACCCTTGAAAGATGCCCTGCAGGTGTAATTCCACCAGTACCCCTCCCTCCATCAACCTCCCCCCTCCCTCCTCTCCCTTTCCCCCTTTCCCCTATTCTTAGGTTGTAACTGGGTTATAGCTGTACACCATGGAATATTATGCAGCCTTAAAAAAGATGGAGACTTTACCTCTTTCATGTTTACATGGATGGAGCTGGAACATATTCTTCTTAGTAAAGTATCTCAAGAATGGAAGAAAAAGTACCCAATGTACTCAGCCCTAGTATGAAACTAAGTTTGTTAAATTCTTGAGACAACTTCTGAATTTCTCCTCGAATTTCTAATTCTGACTTTTGAATTCCTCTTTGAATTTCTAATTCCAAATTTTCCTCCATTCTATTAATCTTGTTTGCAATTCAAATTCTGAATTTGATTTCTGACAGCTTGGCCAGCTGTTTATGAATGGGATCTTCAGTTACATCTGCCATATCTTTCCTTGTGGGAGGGGGGGCTGATGTATTCTGGTTAATAATGTTACCACAGTTTTTCTGCTGATTCCACCCCATGATTATTTTACACCATTTGACTTTTCCCCTGGAGCATTTTTGAGGACCTGTACAGTGCTATGGCCTGAGAAACTGGGGCCCTGTATGGTGTGGTGGGGCTAAGTGGTTCTGTCTTGTTTTCAGTTGGTCTCTGTCCGACCCTAGTGAAACAGTTACTCTGGTTTGAAGTCTCAGCAGGATGCTAGATATTATCAAAAGCCTTTTCTGCATCAATTGCTAAAATAATATGGTCTTTGTTTTTTATTTTACTTATGTGTTGTGTTATTTTTATAAATTTATGTATGTTGAACCATGTTGTAACCCTGGGATAAAATAAACTTGATCATGGTGTATAATTTTTTTGATGCGTCATTTAATTCTGTTTGCTAGAATTTTATTGAATATTTTTACATCAATATTCATGAATGATATTGGTCTATAGTTTTCTTTGTTGGGTTATTTCCTTGTTTGGAGATAAAGGTGATATTTGCTTCATAGAATGTGCCAGGGCATATTCCTTCTGTTTCTATGTTTTGGACAAGTTTGACTTCCAAAAGTTTGACAGGTATGACTTTCTCTTTGAAGGTTTAACAGAATTATCAAGGGAAGTCATCTGGTCTCACACTTTTCTTTTTTCAGAGATTTTACATAGTTGATGGTATTTCAGTGTGTGATATAGGTCTATTCAAGATTTCTAATTCTTTCTGGCTGAGTCTTGGAAGGTGGTGTGCTTCCGGGTATCGGTCCATTTCCTCCATATTTTCATATTTCTGAAAATTGAGTTTTTATAGTAATCATTGAGGATTTTTTAAATTTATGTGGTATATGTTATTTCTCCTTTATTGTTTCTGATGGACACTATTAGAGATTTTACTTTTCTGTTTCTGGTTAAGTGAGCCAAAGGTTTATCAATTTTTTAATCTTTTCAGAAAGCCAACTTTTTGTTTCATTGATCATGTGAGTCATTCCTTTGTTTTCACTTTCGTTTACTTTTGTTCTAATTTTGGTTATTTCTTTTCTTATGTTGAGTTTGGGGTTGGAATTTTCTTCCTTTTTCAGTTGCTTGAGATGATCCATTAAGTTGTTGATTTCTCTTTTTGTTTTCTTGATGAAGGCTTCCAATGCTGTAAATTTCCCTATTAGCACTGCCTTTGTAGTATACCACAGGTTTTGATAATTTGTGTCTTCATTATCATTTTGTTCCAGAAATTTGGTGATTTCCTTCATCTTTGACCCAGCTATCATTCAGCATAAGTTTATTTAGTCTCCATGACTTTGTTAGAATATGAAGATTCCTGTTACTATTGAGTTCAACTTTTATTCCATGGTGGTCCAAGAAGATGCAGGAATAATTTCTATTCTTTTAAATTTGCTGAGGTTAGACTTGTGTCCTAAGATATGATCAATTTTGGAGGATGATCCATGGGCTGCTGAGAAGAATGTGTATTCGGTTTCATTAGGATGAAAGGTTCTGAAGAGGTCTGTTAAATCCATTTGTTCTAGGGATATGTGTAGGTCTATTATTACTTTTTTAAGTTTCTTCTTGGAGGATTTATATAGAACTGACAGAGGTGTATTTAAATCCACAACTATTATAGTGCAAAATGATATCAAATTGTTTATGTCTGTTATGGTTTGCTTTATAAATTGAGAAGCATTGTGGTAGCATCCATAAATGTTAATTATCCAAATCTCTTCATGTTCAGTGTTTCCCTTGACGAATAAGTAGTGTGCGTCCTTATCATTTCTTATCTTTGTTAGTTGGAAGCCTATTGTATCTGCAAATAAAATTGCAACCCCTGCTTTTTTCTTTCCAGTTGATTGTATTATAGATGTCCATCCCTTCACCCTGTGCATTTTTTATCCTTTAAGGTAAGATGAGTCTCTTGTATTCAAGAGATATCTGGTCTGAGTTTTGTATCCAGTCAGTCAACCTGTGCCTCATTAGAGGAAAGTTTAAGCCTTTCACATTAATTGAGATAATTGATAGACCTGGTAATGTTTTAGGTGTCATGTTTTTCAGAGGTCCAGTGGATATTTTTAATCCTTCAACCAGGTGGATGTTAGGTTTTGTTCAAAAATTTCTGTGTGAGTTTACTTTGGTGGCAGACCATTGTGTTGGTCATTATGGAAAATGGGGCTGAGTATATCCTGGAGTGCTGGTTTACTTATGACAAATTTCCTTAACATGTGTATGTCAGTTAAGTATTTGATTTCTCCATCACAAATGAATTTCAATTTATCTGGATACAGGACCCTGGGCTGAAAGGTGTTTTGTAATAAAATATTGAAGGTCAATGATTATCCTGTTTTGGCTTGAAAAGTTTTAGCTGAAAGAACTGCAGTCACTCTAATATTCTTCCCCTTTTAGGTAATGCTTTCCTTATGTCTGACCACTGGCAGGATTTTCTTCTTCATATTGACTTTGGCAAAGTTGATTACATTGTGTCTAGGAGATGTTTTATTTGGAATGAATCTTGCTGGGGTTCTTAAGCTATCAACTATCCGAACTTCTATATCTCTTGCAATACTTGGAAAATTCTCCTCCAAATTATTTTTGGAGTAGAGCATCTTTGCCTTTAGGACCATCCTCTTCTCCTCCAGGAATTCCTATAAGTTGAATGTTAGATCACTTGGAGTGATCCCGCAACTCTCTCAGGGACTGTTCTGTTCTTAATTTTCATTTTTCTGCCTCTTTGCTTAGGATCATTCAAAAGCCTTGTCATCAGTTTCTGAGATACTTTCTTCTGCCTGGTTAACTCTATTACTGAGGGATTCTACTGAATTTCTAAGCTCCTTGAATAATTTTTTCATTTCCTGAGCCTGCTTTCCTGAGCTATTCTCTTATTATGTCCATATCTTTGGTGACTTTTTCTTTGAATTCATTAACTTCTTGAGACAACTTTTTAACTACTCTTTGAATTTCTATTTCCATCTTTTCCTCCGTCCTATTAATCTTAACCATATTCATAACCATATTTTGAATTATATTTCTGATAATTCAGCCATTTGTCTATGAATGGCATCATCATTATTATTATTATTATTATTGTTATTATTATTATTATTATTTTGAGACAAAGCCTCAATCTGTTGCCCTGGGTAGAGTGCTGTGGCATCACAGCACAGCAACCTCCAACTCCTGGGCTCAAGTGATTCTCCTGCCTCCACCTCCCAAGTAGCGGGGACTATAGGTGCCTGCCACAATGCCTAGCTATTTTTTGGTTGCAGCTGTTGTTGTTTGGAGGGCCCAGGCTGGATTCAAACTCACCATCTCAGGTGTATGTGGCTGGCGCCTTAGCTGCTTGAGCCACTGGTGCCAAGTCTGACTGGCATCTTTAGTTGAATCTTCTTTGTCATTCCTTGGGGGGATCTTGATTTACTCTGATTATTCATGTTACCAGAGTTCTTCTGTTGGATCTGCCCCATGATTATTTTCTGCCATTTGGTTATTAAAATTACTAGGGTGAGATTGAATTAGGGGCTTTAGATAGTAGAATTAATCAGCCCTCTACCAAAGTGCTAGGCCTTGTAATTGTCACCTTTCTCCTACAACCTTAGAAAGGTCTCTTTCAGACTTGTGGCCAGACACTCTGAGGTTCTGTTTGGTGAAATAGTGCAATTTAGCTCTGTTTGGAAATCAGCCAACTTCTACCCTATCCTATCCTAAGAAGCCAAGGTATTAGGATTGAATCTCAGCTGGGGAGAGATACAGTCAGCTGTGGTACCCCATCCTTATCAGTTCTTTCCTGCTATAGAACTTCCACAACTCAACGTGGGAGGGTCCCCATGTTGACAGCTCTGGTGGTGAGTTCCAATCAGATTATCTTGTGCAGTAGAAATACTGCTGAACAGAGAGAGATCACAGGGTCTGCAGAGGTAGACAGAATTTTATAGGCAGTTCCATTCTGCAAACCCTAGGGGATGGTGCCTGTCCCCTCCAGTGAGCTGCCAATTGCCCATCAAAGTTCCAAGTGTCTGTCAGCACCCCTGCCTGCTAGGCACGGTCAGAACTGTCTGTGCCCCCATTTGCCTGGCACAGACAGAACCAGGTGTCTGTGCCCCTGCCCACCAAATACAGTCTGAATTGGGCAACAGTACCAGCACTTATCGGGCACAATCAGAACTGGGGTTCTGTGCCCCTGCTTGCTGGGTGCAACCTGAACCAGGTGTCAGCACCTGAACTTGCCAGGTACCTTCTGAATCAGAGGTCTTTGTCCCATCTGCAGTGCACCATCATGTTGCTTCTCTCACTCTCCCTTGTGTCCCTTTCTTCCTCTGCTTCCCCAAGAGTTATAGTTTCCATGCTAACCAGCAGCCTGCACTATGCCTAGATCTCTCAGGGAAAGGCCCAACCCTCTGGGCTCTGCAGGGGGGAGAACTTCAGACTGCCATGTGAGAGGGGATGTGTGTACTGGGAATTCAGAATTGTGGGGAAAATATTTGTTCAATATTATGCCAGGCATGGTGGTAGTGTCTAGTTTCACAAGTGGGACTTCCCTGGAGAAGGGTACCTGGTGTTTAATGGCTCTCTCCCCTGAGGTAAAATGAGAGGTCTTTTGTTCTTTGCTCATTGTAGAGGGCCTGTGGTGAGCCTTCTGCTTGGGGGAGGGATCTCCTGTCCTTTTGACTATGGGCTTTGTACCTGTAATGTGTTTCTTGAATAGTCTTCCTTAGAGTCAGCTTGCCTAACTTCCTTCTTACCTCAGCTCCCCACTTTTTGCTTCATGGAGTCCAATTCTGTCCAGTTTTTCTCCCTCTGGTCAGGAGCCTCTGACATAAGTTATGTCTAGTCAGCCATCATCCTCTAACTTACTGAATTTCTTATAGATTCTGGATAATAATCTTTCATCAAATGCATAGTTTGTGAATATTTTCTACTATAGGTTCTATGCTTACTATGTTTATCATTCCTTTTTCTGTGCAGAAGCATTTTAGTTCAAATAAGTACTATTTATTTATTTATGGTTTGGTTGCAATTACTTTTGGGGTCTTAGTCATAAATTCTTGCCTAGCCCAACAACCAGAAGAGATTTTTCTAAGTTTTCTTCTGGGATTTTTATGATTTCAGGTATTATATTTAAGTCTTCAATCTACCTTGAGATAATTTTTTTAGTTGTTAGCTACAGGGATACAGTTTCATTTTTCTGCATATGGCTATCCAGTTTTTCCAAAACAATTTATTAGACTATTGTTTCCTCAGTGTATGTTTTTGTCTGCTTTGTCAAAGATCACTTGGTTGTAGGTATATGGCTTTGTTTCTGGTTCTTTATTCTGTGTCATTGCTCTATGGGTCTGTTCTTATACCAGTACCATGTTGTTTTGATTACTGTTGCCTTGAAGTATAATTTCAACTCAGATAATATGTTGCCTTCAGTTTTGTTCTTTTTCTTAGGATTGCTTTGGTTTTTTTTTTGAATTTAGAACTGTTTAAATTTTGAATTGTTGAATTTTAGCATTGTTCTTTCTAATTCTATATAAAATTACATGGGTATTTTGATAGAAATGACAGTGAATCTGTAGAGTCCTTTGGGCAGTATGGTTATTTTAACAATATTGATCCTTCTAATCCATGAGCATGAGATGTTTTTCCATTTGTGTCATCTATGGTTTATTTCATCAGTGATTTGTAGTTCCCCTTGCAGAGATCTTTTATCTTTTTGGTTAAATGTATTCCTATGTTTGTTTGTTTTGTTTGTAGCTATTGGGAATGAGATTGAATTCCTAATTTCATTCTCAGCTTGGTGGTGGTTGATATATAGAAATTCTACTGAGTTTTGTATGTTAATTTACTTGAGACATGCTTTTTTTTGTTTGTTTGTTTTGTTTTGTTTTATAAAATCTAGGAGTTTTTTGGAATGTTCCATATGTTTTCTAGATATAAGATCATATAATCAGGAAACAGAGATAATCTGAATTCCTCCTTTCCAAGTTGGTTGCCCTTTATTTCTTTCTCTTGGCTGATTGCTCTAGCTAGGACTTCTAGTACGATGTTGGATAGAAGTGGTAACAGTGGGTGTCTTTGTCTTGTTCCTGTGTTAGGGGGAATACTTTAAGCCTTTCCTCATTCTGCATAATTTTGGCTATGGTTTTATTATTTTGAGGTATGTTCCTTTTATGCTTAATTTGTAGAGAATTTTTACCATGAAAGGATGCTAGATTTCATTGAATGGGTTTTTTGCATTTATTGAAATGATCATACGGTTTTTAGTTTTAATTCTGTTTATATGATGCATCATATTTATTGACTAACATATGTTGAACATTCCTTGCATCCTTGGATAACTTACGTGATCATGGTACATTACCATTTTGATGTGCTATTGGATTTGGTTTGCTAGTATTTTGTTGAGGATTTTTGCTTCTATATTCATCAGTCATATTGGTCTATAGTTTAACTTTTCATTGTATCCTTTCCTGCTTTTGGTATCAGGGTGATACTAACTTCCAAAAATAAGTTAGTGAGGATTTTTTCCCTCTCAACCTTCCATCTCAACCTTTTGATTGGTGCAAGTTCTTTTTTGTTCATTTACTTAACTACCATTTGTTACTGACATTTTACCTCATTGTTTATTTGCCTACAGATTTTCTTCTTTCAGTTCTTCCACTCTTTCTTCTGTTTTTCTATCTCTGAATGTAAATTTTTTCATCTGTTAATAGAGGTGAAAAATAACACACATTTCCACTGTTGAGAAGTGATTTAATGAAAGGACCCATGTAAAGCATTTAGATCACAGGTCAAGATACAGTAACTATAATTAGAGCCTTACATACATGAAATTATTATTAATGTCTTATAAAATCACTTGCACTAGAAAATAGCTAAGGGCTATACTAGCTATTTTTTTAATCTAATTTTATGGTGATTACCTTCTTTTTTATGGTTACTACTTTCTAATAATAATGATTTTTTACAGTATTTTTAAATATCAGGCTATTCATATAAAAAGATAATATTTTTAAATAATGAAATAATAGAATTTCAGTAGGGACAAAATTGGGTTTAATTAAATGTCTGAATCAAATTTTTATATAAATTATATTTGTGAAATTTAACTGAAAAATTAAATAACAATAGAAACAGTGAAAAGGGAAACAATAAAATAGTAGTAGAAAAAATATTTCAGTGAATATTAAGTTTTGAACTACAATATTCTTGTTTCTGACAGTGGAATAGTGGTATGATTTTATGATTTTAAATAATTCATAATAAATTTTACCTTGAAGAAATGCAGGTAAACAATAAAGCAGAAATATAGTTTGTATTTTCCCATGGATGGATAAAAACATCTGTATCATAACAATTTATCTCAGGAGAATTCATGATACACAGAAGCTTATGGCTAACCAGCTTAGATAAATTATCCAGATACAAAATATTCCTCAAAGTGTTCTTTGCCAAATGTACTTTAAGTCATACATGAAAATGCTACCTGAGGTTTGCTTACATGGTACTATATTAAGGAAAATATAATAATCTAAATAATTATTTTCTCTTATGAGTCTCTTTATCTTTTACTGGTTATTAAAATTTTGAAAGCAAAAAGAACCCTGGCACTGAAGTAATTGTTTTTGGGTTATATTACAGACTCATTTCTTCTTACTTGGTTCACACCCTAAGAGAAGAATTCCAGGGAAGGATACAGTAAAGAAATGTCCTTGAAAAACTGTGTAAAATCAGTGGAATTCTATTCCTCTGGGAGTGATTTTTTTTTTATTACACTCAGTTATATTAAGTGGATAACAAACCCCTCTAATTAAAAGTTCTCAGTGCCCAAACATTTTTCATCTTCATTTTTCATCATTTAATGGCATTAGGTGATATATTCTGAAGTACAAACTTTTGCTTGAAACAACTCTGGTTTGTTTATTATTGTAACCTGAAATGGTCACAACCAAAATAATTATAAGTGTACCATACATAGGCAATATACTCCCTGCAAGATAACAGTAATCTCTTTTCAATAAAAGATGAGAGTTCATGATTTAAAAAAACCCTTGGAGGATTATTTTGGTAAAATAGTGATTCATTTTATAATACAAAGAAACTAACAATAAATGATACTTTAAAATAAGATAGAAATATACTATGTGGATCCATAACATATTTTTAGTTACTATTAAGTTTTAATTTATTTCAAACAGATTTTATAGTATATTTTAGCTCATCGAATAAACATAGTTTTTTAATGGTTTATAATTCTGTAATATATAAAACTATTTTACTTCTTTATTTGTTTTATCTGCTTTTTTAATTAAATCATAGCTGTGTACAATAATGCATTTATGGGGTACAATGTGCTGGTTTTAAATACAATTTGAAATACTTCAACAAACTGTTAACAATCTGGTTAACATGGCCTTCACTGCATTTTCTTAATTATTGTGTTAAGACGTTTACACTTAGTAGATTTGACATGTACCCTTGTAAAATGCACCATAGGTGTTTTTAAATAATACATTTTAAAAAAGTTTTCGTGAATCACAGTTTTAGCCCAACTCATGAGAGAGTTTTTTGTTGTTGTTGTTGTTCTTTGTACTGTTTCGTTGCATAAACTGCAGTTGCGCAACTTATTATGGTTCAACTTAGAATTTTTCAACTTGACCATGGTGCAGGCTGCCATTTTTTAAAAAAATGACAATGAATTTGTCCTAAAATAATAAAGATTGCATTCTGGTTTCACTTTCAGTATAATATTCAGTAAATTGTATCAGGCTTTGAGTTAGATGATTTTGCCCAACTGTAGGCTAATTAAAATGCTCCAAGCACATTTAGGGTAGGCTGGGCTACCCCAGGACACTCAGAAGATTGTGTGTAGTTGATGCATTTTTGATTTACAATATTTTTGACTTCTGATAGGTTTATTGGGGTAAGTTCAGGAGCATTTGTAAGATGTGATTTTTGACATGGAGATGTTACCCCAAGTTGTAAAAGGTATAACCTCAGCCACTTTTCACCTTAAATACTGAATTTATGAAACCAAACTATAGAGAGAGCAAGAAATGAGGCTGTTCAGCAAAGAAAATAAACTGTGAATTAGTGGTGTTAAAGGAAAACCTTTACGTTACACATTGAAACCACTTAAGTCCTAATTACAGACAAAAGTGTTATGTTTTTAACCTTAAGTGAAAAGAAACTAAGCAAGAGCAAAAATGCATCCTATCATAATATTGCTCTTAGAAATTAACATTTTGAGTATTCACCACCTCCATGGTTACAATCAAGAATTCAGATTATTTCTTTTGCCTTTCTCAGAGTAATTTCAAAGTGCCCAAGGGGAACAGAACACCTAAAAGTGGGCAGGTGATGCTATGCCATGAGATAACACAACACAATCGCAGGAAAGCTGGTGAATTCTATAACCATTGTATGCTCCGGGGTCCACGGTGGGCATCACACCTATGCAGAGCTAAGGCACCGGCTGGTGCTGATCCCAAACTCCTCTCAACCTCCTGATGTATCAGGTGCCCCAGTTAGATATTAATTCTTCAATCTCTAAAAAAAAAAAAAAAAAAAAAAAAAATGTAAACACAAGGAAAAAGAATACATAAGGTTGGTTTACCAGATTTGTTTCAATGTTATTATTTTGGTAAAATCTAGCAGAAAGAGAATTTGAAGAAAATGGAAAGCTAAGTAGTGGCAATGTTGGCAGTCAGTGGGGGAAAGGCAGATGGCAGGGAGAAACTTCATCTACTTTATAAACTGCTTTCTACATTGAGCAAATTTAGAGAATAAAACATTGTTTTGTTCAGATTAATGATTTAAGGGAGTGA